>JAXCGZ010016603.1:0-13965 GCA_037179515.1 Halocaridina rubra
TAAGGGACAGAGAAAACGAAAGTCGTCCTAGCCAGAGAAATTAAAAGTCGTCCTATCCATTGGTCTCTGAATAGTAATATAATATGAAAGTAACACATGTTTTGTTCCAGGAGTAGTTTTTAAGGCTTAATTTTAAGACAAATCAATGCCTCTAATAATGATGGGAATAGAATTTATGAAGGTAAGGTCTCTTATAGAAATTACTGTTGATGTTATGGTCTATATCATTTTAAATGTGTATACATGCCAATACTCTACCTCATTTGTTTGCTAATGTGCTACATAAGTTATGATTTTACCGTAATTAACTCAATTTAGTCTTTTAAAGAAACGAGAGAAGTAGATGAATTAATGTTTTGATTTAAACTGGCTTTTGATCTTAATTAATGTTTGATATTAGTTTCACACTGGAATTATGTTGTTTAAATATAAGAATATGTTTGTATTTCAGATTTCCAACAAGGAAATAGACCCTGCATGCTCTAGTGGTCTGTAAAGGTACTCTCTATATGTTATGTTTGTGTAATTTGTATAGGAATTCTTAGAAAATAGCTTAAATAATTCGGCCCCATTTCTATTGTAAACTAATGTTAGCTAGGATATGTCCAAGAGCTCCCGGAAAATTAGCCCATGCTTCGACTGAAATAAGAGATATTTCAGTTTTGGTTGGGAGGGATGTCGTATGACTTCCGTCATGCTGAAGCCAGTCCGCCATGCTGAAGCCAGAATCTGAAACTTGTAACAGATCTTGAGGGGTAACGGTTGGTCGAGGGCACGGATATTTTATTACAATGTTTGTAGAAAGTGCCAAGGAGATATATGACCGGAACCGTGAGACTTAGGATCTGGCATCGAGAAGGGCAGGAAAGGCCAGGAAGTTAGCCATTTCCTAAACCACAAGAAACATAAGCAAGTGTTTCGTACGCAGGTACAGGCCCTGGAGAGATGCCCAATAACTCCTCCCCGGAAGTAGGAGGGATTCCACTTTGAACCTGGCGTTGATTAGCTAGACGAGATCTCACTGATTTCATTGGAGAATTGGATGTTAAGCCACGCCCTGCCCCTGGGGGTATTTCAAGAGCCATCCGGGGCAGAGACAGTTAGTTAGAACTTTGCCAGGGGCACGAATAGATCATAGATTGTGATAGTCATAGGGTGGGGGCATTGAGGCGTCGAAGATGTGTTGTACTCTAGAATAAATATAAGCAAAGGAACTACTGCTTGTCCATTCTTACCTTGTAACCACGCTACCATAATTATAAGTATACAACGAAAGGAGGTAATTACCCTACGTCAGTGGTGACAAACGGAGAGATAACCCACTCATCTTACAAAGTGTGAATTCAAATGGAAGTCCAAAATTCATACGACAAAAGAATAGCCTCACCGTATTCCCTGCGTGTCGTAAAAGGCGACTAAAAGCGGACGGGGCGGGGGGACTAGGAATCCCCCCCCATGTACCAACCTCCTGTGAGACGTCAAAGAAGAAGGGGAGTAGAGGGGAGAATAACTTCTCCCCAAACTGTTTTCTTTTTTTGATGTCGGCTACCCCCCAATTTAAGGGGGAAACAGCCAAGGTATATGTATGTATGTATATATATATATATATATATATATATATATATATATATATATATATATATATATATATATATATATATATATATATATATATAAATGTGTGATTACCTAATTGTGATTACCTATTTGTGTTTACGGGAAAGAGCCCAAAGCTCGTATCTTCCCGTCTCCTGATCGGTTCCATTTTAGACTTAGTGATACTTATCATACCTGTCCTTAAAACTATGGATTGAGATAGCATTAACTACCTCCTCGCTTAGCCAATTCCAATTATCAACTACTCTTACACTGAAAAAGTATTTCCTTACATCCTGCAATGAAGTTTTCTTACCAAGCTTCAAACTATGACCTCTAGTTCTAGAGCCAGCCATATCAAAATATCGATCCCTATCCACTCTATCATAACCATGAAGGAATTTAAAGACTGTCACCATATCCCCCCTCACTCTTCTAGCTTCGAGTGATGGTAAGTTTAATTCCCTCAGCCTCTCATCATAACTGAGATTGCGTATTTCTGGCACCAGTTTCGTGGCATGTCTTTGAACTTTTTCAAGCTTAGCTATGTGCTTTTTCAAGTGCGGATTCCAAAAGGGGGCTGCATATTCGAGTTTTGGCCTCACATAGGTTACATAAATATTTCTGAACATTTCCTTGTCCATGTGCCTGAAGGCTACCCTTACATTTGATAAGAATGCATATGCTGCCCTTACTATGCCATTTATATGTATTTCTGGAGACAAATCTGCCAGTATGTTTACTCCTAGATCTCTCTCATTTTCTGTCTCTTGAAGTTGTACTCCAGCCACCGAGTAGTCAAGCTTGGGCCTTCTTGCACTTGTACCCATTCTCATTACCTTACATTTTGAAGTATTGAATTTCATTAGCCACTTTTCTGACCACTCATGCAGATTATTTAGATCCTCCTGAAGTTCTCTACCATTGTTCTCGTTTTTTGCTATCTTCACAATTTTTGCATCATCTGCAAACATATTCATGAATGAATTTACAGACTCTGGTTGGTCATTTACATATACAAGGAACAAAAGTGGCCCTAAAACTGAACCCTGTGGAACTCCACTACTAACTCTTCTCCATTCAGACACTGAGTGTCTTACTCTAACCCTCTGTTCCCTTCCTTCTAAGTAAGTTTTTATCCATTCCAAAATATTTCCACCTATTCTAGCCATTGATTGCAGCTTCCTAATAAGTCTCCCATGTGGAACAGTGTCAAACGCTTTCTGGAAGTCTAGGAATATGCAATCTGCCCAGCCCTCTCTTTCCTGTAAGATTTGGCTTACCTCATCATAAAATTCTAATAAGTTTGTTACTGTTGATCTACCTTCTCTGAAGCCATGTTGCCTCACTGACAAAAAGTTGAAGGATTCCAAGTGAAGAGAGATATGTTTCCTTAGTAGTTTCTCCATAATTTTGTAAACTATGCTGGTCAAGGAAACTGGTCTATGTGTGTATGTATGTATGTATGCATGTATGTATGTGTGCGTGCATAGAAACACATTCATCTGTAGTTATTCAATGGGGAATCTCCCTTCTCTCAATTTCTATGGAAATTATCTGACCTAATTTGAATTCATAATGTCATAATTTGTTTCGACCCGTCTACCCTAAAAACATAATAGAGTACGCGAGCGCGCGCAGACACACACATATTTATACACATATATGTAAAGCACCCACACACACAAATTTATATTTGTTGTATGACGAGACTGTCCAAAATATTAAAGGAAAAAATTGAGAACATTTTCGTGAGGGGAGAGAGAAGAAGCTGCCCTGTTCTGCCTTGAAGGAAACTTAGAAGAGTTGCCAGAGGTGAAGCCATCACATCACATTACCTAATTTTTTGTGTAAATTGGGGAGAGCTATTAAGCCGTTTACCTGATCCTGTGGTTCCATATATTGTTAAAATCAGTATCCTTCCCATTTATATTAATTTGATAGCTAGTTTGATACACAAAATAATTGAATAATTAAATACATACCAAAAATACACCTGTCAACAGTACTGAGTTAAGTTGTCAAGTAGTACAGCTGTCTTATTTTCTTCATTAGTTTTTTCTTTTCTTTTAGCTTTCTCTTTTACTATTTTTTATTTTGTGTATATATTGAGTTAAATGTAAAGTCTGATCATGTGATAACATATCTTGGTTAGCAAGTGAGTTTATCAGTTAAGAAGAATATATATCAGAAACAGGTGAGTCACTAAATAACACTTATATGTAGATATAAAAATTCTGTGTGAAGCTTAAATAAAAGTTTTTCTCTTTTTTTTCTTTCTCTTCTTCTTTCTATATTCTGTGAGAGGGAGAACATAAAAATGAGGCCATCTCTGTCCCAAACCTCTCCCATCCATGGGTCGGGAGGAGGGGTAGCTTTTGGGAGACTAAAACAAAAAATCAAGGATTTAGAGGCAATGGTTATAAGCCTTGATGATAAAATTCAGAACATGGACAGAGAAATGAAAGAGAATGAAACACTCAGAGAGGAAATAAGATATTTGGAGGAAGCAAATACAGCACAAGGGCAGGAGAGAAAGGAACTAGAAAAAAGAATAAAGAAGCTGGAAGGGGAAAAGAATGAACTAGAAACAAGAATTTCTAAACAAGAAGATAAAAACAAACAGCTAAATGACAACCTAAATGAATTAGATGTTAGTTCACTGCTCTCTTCTGAGAGAGACGAGATTGCAGCTTGGAATGTCCAGATTAAGGAAAACATTGAACGGTTTAGAAAAGAGTTCCAGGAGCTGAATATGGAAAATGATGCCATGAAAACTTCCTTTGCTGATGCAATAAAGGGGAATGTGGCAGTAAAAGAGGCTGTAAAGGTGGTGGCACTGGAAAACATACAAACAGTTGACTATAAAGAGACAGTAAACGAAAAAATGAAAGATGTTGTGATGGAAAGGGCAAACCTACTCATCAAACAGGCACTTGATAAGGAGAAGACAGTGGTAATCTCAGGCATAAGCGAATCCCAGGAGCCAGCATGGCAGGGGAGACTTGAAGAAAACAAAGCTAGGGTTGTAGACCTGATAAGAAAGCTTGGAGTAGTTTGTGGTCCTGAGGACATTGTAAACATGCACCAACTAGGTAAATATTCGAGGGAAGGAAAGCCGAAACCAACAAAAGTAACCTTTGAGAGAGGGGAAACATGTATTGATATAGTTGAGAAAAAAAAGTCTAAAAGACCTTCAAGAATTCAAAGAAGTGTTCATTAGATGATAGAGAACACAGGAAGAGATGGGAAAGATCAAAAACTTGTTGCAAGAGGCAAGAAGGTTAAATGAGGAAAGGAATGAAGAAGAGAAGAAAAATTTTCATTTCAGAGTTCTTCCAGACAAAGAGGAGATAAAGAAGATAATGACAGAAGATCAGGGGATGGGGCCTCATTAAGATTGTTATACACAAATGCTGATGGATTAGCTGGTAAGGCAGTAGAATTAAAAGATAGGATTCACAACAGTAAGGCAGATATAGTAGCAATTACAGAGACTAAGTTGAGTGAGGACATAAAGAGTGTCACAGTTTTTCCTAAGGGCTTCAGAATACTAAGGGTTGAAAGATCTGAGAGGACTGGTGGAGGGATAGCACTGCTCATAAGTGAAAGGATTCAAGTTGAAGAAATAAACTTGGCTATAGAAAGTGAGTTCAAGGAATTTCTTGTTGCTCGCATAAATACTGTGTCAGAGAGCATAATAATAACTGTTGTATATAACCCATCAAGGAACCAGAATAGGCTAGAAGTTTATGAGGAAAGTCATATAGGTACTATTGAAGTCATAAACTCAGTTGTTAACATGGCACGGGAAAGAAAATGTAGGATTTTGATTATGGTAGATTTTAATCATAAAGAGATAGATTGGACAAATGTTGACCCACACAGTGGTGAGGACTCATTCTGGGCAAGATTCCTAGATTGCATACAAGGGAATTTCCTACACCAACATATAATGGAACCAACGAGAGCTAGGGGTGGGGATGAGCCATCACTACTTGATCTAGTATTCACAGATAATGTGTTGGATATTGAAAAAATTGAGTATGAACCACCAATTGGAAAGAGTGACCACTGTGTGTTGTTGATGAAGTATATCATTGAAGATATTCTTCCTGAGAGTAGAGGCACTGAGGACATGAGGAGGAACTATCCAAAAGGAGATTACATCAAAATGAATGAGCTTTTTGAGGCTATTGACTGGAGAACCTTATTTTACAACAAATCTGTACAAGAAATGTATGACATCTTTAGTGAGAAATATGGGAAGATAGTAGATTGCTGCATACCTGTCACTAAAGTAGGTGTAATGCATGCCAGAGAGAAATGGTTCAATAATGAGTGTAAAAGAGCTAAGGAGTGGAGAGACAAATGCTGGAAAAGGTATAGGACGAAAAAAACATAAATGCCTGGCAAACCTACAAAAGAGCAAGAAATAACTACCTAAGTAAAAGGAGAGAGGCAGAGAGAGACTATGAGAGGGACATCACCAGGAAGGCTAAAGAAAATCCCAAGCTTTTCCACAGCTTTATCAGAGGAAAACTGAAGGTAAAAGAACAGGTTTTAAGGCTAAAGAGAGCGGATGGAAGCATCACTGAGACGGATGAAGAGATCTGCAAAGAATTGAACAAGGAGTTTCAGTCAGTATTTACAGTAGAAAATACCCCACCCCCTCAGATTGCAGAGATAGAAGCTCAAGGGCCGGTATTAGAGAACATCAACCTTACATCCACAGAGGTATGCAAAGCGCTGATGGATTTAGATGTTCATAAAGCTACAGGTCCTGATGACATATCCCCTCATGTATTTAAATAATGTGCAAACTCAATATCAGTGGCACTAAGTATCATATTTAAAAAGTCACTGGAGTCAGGGGAGATTCCAAGATGCTGGAAACAAGCAAATGAGATACCTATCTTCAAAAAGGGAAGGAGGGATACGGCTCTGAACGATAGACTAGTTTCCTTGACCTGCATAGTTTGCAAAGTTATGGAGAAACTACTAAGGAAACATATCTCTCTTCACTTGGAATCCTTCAACTTTTGTCAGTGAGGCAGCATGGCTTCAGAAAAGGTAGATCAACAGTAACAACCTTATTAGAATTTTATGATGAGGTAAGCCAAATCTTACAGGAAAGAGAGGGCTTGGCAGATTGCATATTCCTAGACTTCCAGAAAGCGTTTGACACTGTTCCACATTTGAGACTTATTAGGAAGCTGCAAGCAATGGCTAGAATAGGTGGAAATGTCTTGGAATGGATAAAAACTTACTTAGAAGGAAGGGAACAAAGGGTTAGAGTAAGACTCTCAGTGCCTGCATGGAGAAGAGTTAGTAGTGGAGTTCTACAGGGTTCAGTTTTAGGGCCACTTTTGTTCCTTGCATATGTAAATAACCTACCAGAGTACATTCATTCTGAATATGTGTGCAGATGATGCAAAGATTGTGAAGAAAGTAAAAAGCGAGAACAATGGTAGAGAACTTCAGGAGGATCTAATTAGTCTGCATGAGTGGTCAGAAAAGTGGCTAATGAAATTTAATACTTCAAAATGTAAGGTAATGAGATTGGGTACAAGTGCAAGAAGGCCCAAGCTTGACTACTCGGTGGCTGGAGTACAACTTCAAGAGACAGAAAATGAGAGAGATCTAGGAGTAAACATACTGGCAGATTTGTCTCCAGAAATACATATAAATGGCATAGTAAGGGCAGCATATGCATTCTTATCAAATGTAAGGGTAGCCCTCAAGCACATGGACAAGGAAATGTTCAGAAATATTTATGTAACCTATGTGAGGCCAAAACTCGAATATGCAGCCCCCTTTTGGAATCCACACTTGAAAAAGCACATAGCTAAGCTTGAAAAAATTCAAAGACATGCCACGAAACTGGTGCCAGAAATACGCAATCTCAGTTATGATGAGAGGCTGAGGGAATTAGACTTACCATCACTCGAAGCTAGAAGATTGAGGGGGGGATATGGTGACAGTCTTTCAATTTCTTCATGGTTTTGATAGAGTGGATAGGGATCGATATTTTGATATGGCTGGCTCTAGAACTAGAGGTCATAGTTTGAAGCTTCGTTAGAAAACTTCTTCGCAGGATGTAAGGAAATACTTTTTCAGTGTAAGAGTAGTTGATAATTGGAATTGGCTAAGCGAGGAGGTAGTTAATGCTATCTCAATCCATAGTTTTAAGGACAGGTATGATAAGTATCACTAAGTATAAAATGGAACCGATCAGGAGACGGGAAGATACGAGCTTTGAACTATTTCCCGTAAACACAATTAGGTAAGCGCGCGCGCGCACGCACGCACACACACACACACACACACACACACACACACACACACACACACACACACACACATATATATATATATATATATATATATATATATATATATATATATATATTATGTATATATATATATATATATATATATATATATATATATATATATATATATATATATATATATATATATATATATATATATATATATATATATATATATATATATATATATATATATATATATATATATATATATATATATATATATATATATATATATATATATATATATATTTTTATATATATATATATATATATATATATATATATATATATATATATATATATATATATATATATATATATATATATATATATATATATGAATCATTTTTGTACCCCGACCGGGACTCGAACCTAGGACTTATGATTACTATATATATATATATATATATATATATATATATATATATATATATATATATATATATATATATATATATATATATATATATATATATATATGGAAAATATAATCACGTGACGCAGATGAATAGTGGTTAGCCTTCGAAGGAAAAAATTAAACGAGGGAGAGTGGCTGATAGAGCTTTACTTCTTTAGAGCAACTGATTACAAAATATGAGTGAGTGAGAGTAGAAGAAGAAGAAGCAGAATGTGAATGAATGTTTTAATGATACAATGCAATTCTCAGCTCTTGCAATAAAATAATTAAATATATATATATATATATATATATATATATATATATATATATATATATATATATATATATATATATATATATATATATATATATATATATATATATATATATATATATATATATATATATATATATATATATATATATATATATATATATATATATATATATATATATATATATATATTTAAATTAATGAATAAATAAACATACATCAAAATATCGATATGTTTTACTCTGGGAATGTAGTCGCCGTGGCTCAGTCGGTAGCGTCTCCGACTCTGAGGCGTCAGGTCGAGGGTTCGCGCCCCGTCACGGTCTGAGGTTAGCAAAGGCATGCACTCAGCGTAAGGATTACATCTGCCAAAACAAGTCCTTCGCAAGAAGGCAACCGTCCTAGCCCTTGGTTGATAAGGGAGTCCGTGACGTAAAACCGGAACCGATTTACTCTGGGAATCTCAAGTTCATAATTGTTTTTTTAGCGCTGGTGCCGAGGCGGCAGGGGGGGGGGGTAATCGGAGAATTGGTACACGAGTGGGGGAGGGAAAAAAATGAAGCCCTAAGACAGTGATTCCCAAACAGGGTGCACAGGCACCCTGGGGTGCTTCAAGATGGTCAAGGGGTGTCGCAGAATTTGGAATTGATAAAGTACAATAGGATTTTAAATAAAAGTTGTTGCATTGCATATTGGACGCTAATTATTTAGGAATTTGATGGGTGGGTGTCAGCGTTGAAAGCAGTGAAGCTGCCTCGTGTTTTACTCTAGATAAATTCCACCTTCGGATGAAAATCATTCAAAATGCTATCAAAGAAACCCCTCAAGAATCCAATCACCTTCACAAGGGTGTCTCGAGTCTTAAAAAAAAAAGGTTGGGAACCCCTGCCCTAAGATACCACCCATGAACATTTGCTGCGTCTTACTTCATGATCAGAAGTATTTATAGTCAACTCGTATTTCAGCGTCAATTTTATTATTTCTTTTATTTCGTGGGAGGAGGAGGGTATTTATTATGAGGACTCTCTCATGGAAACCTATTTACTGCTTCTTCTCCTTCTTCTTACTGCTGCTGCTTTCTTCCTTCAGTTTACATGTAGTGTTGTGAAGATATATTTTCCCTTTTATATATATTGTCATCTACTCTGTACTGTTGGACTCTTTGGGTGAGAGAATCTATATTGGGGAGATGTTTTTTTTTTTCTTTATCTGTAAGGCTACACTAGCAAATTCTTTCAGGAGAAATATCATTTCATTACTGTTTATTAAGTTTTTGTTTTAACACGCGAAGTGTTTTACTAATTTCTCGATTCAATAATAATTCCTGCTTCCCATTTGACTTTGCAGTGTTTTCTAATTCATAGAAAACCAAACTTAGATTTTTTTCCTTTCATTGGACAATATTTATTGTTTTTGACTTTAGGAGAGAGGAATAGAATATTTCTACCCTTATTTCCATTATATAAGAACATAAGCACTTATGTATTGTATAGGTTCAAATCCTGGTCAGTGGTAAGGCTATAATTATACGTTTCATATTTACATATGAGGCGTCTCGTGGACAAGGAGCGAATGCGCCAAAAAAAAACAAAATGAATAAAAATGAGTCATGCGTGTTTTCCGCTAGGTGGAAGCACTGAATATCTCGTGGTGAAGAACGTTTTGCGGGCTGAGAATTCTAGGCAGTGTTGCCATTTTAGCGGTTTTCCTGCTAGATCTGGTTCTTTTTTCTGAAATCTAGCTGGAAGAAAATGAGTTTAGAGGCTAGCGGAAAATTTTAGCTTTTTAGAAAATGTTTAGCGGTTTTCTGGATTTTTTTTCTAAAACATGTTATAATCTCATTAATTATGTTATTCCAATCCGATTCACAAAAATCAAATTGTAGTAGAATTTCGATACTTGATGCTTGTATTTCCAAGTACCAGTTGCTAAAAAGTTACCAACTAACATACCATACGCGTATCACTCATGATTCCTACTCAAGTCTGTTTTGTTCTTGCCAGATAACGTCGGGACTCGGGCGATCTGTAGAATGTAATCGGACCCACGCGAGGCAGTCATTCTTGAATGAGGTTGACAATCGCTGGTACTATACCGGTATATTGAATCTATATTCAAAATGCCTAAGACGCAATATACACAGAAATTTCGAAGGGAGTGGCTTCATGTTGAAGAATTAAAACATTGGTTAACTGAAAAAAAGAAGGGAAGTGGGGAAAGTGTGTCTAATTGTAAACTTTGTCAGTGCGTTCTTGTGCCTGAGTTATGTGCTTTGAAAGCTCACGGGAAAACGAAAAAAAAACACAGGGCAAATGCCGATTCATCCAATGCAAGACAGCTTACAATACCATTTCAGCCTTTGAAAATATCAAGTGAATCTCAGATTGCAGAAGGGCATATGGCATTGTTTATTGCAGAACATATTTCAGTCTCAACTTGCGATCTCTTGAATGATTTATGCTAGGCATGCTTCACTGATAGCAAAATAGCATCGATGGCAAAGATTAAGAGATCCAAGTGTAGTGCTATATTAAACAATGTTTTGTATCCTCATTTCATGAGTGACTTAAAGAATTCGGTTGGTGATAAGAAATAGAACGCAGACGAAAATGATGAATGCTATTCTTGGAATACGTTCAGGGCTAAAAAGACATTGAAAAATCTGCTTTAATTATGAAGTGCCTCCAGATATTTTGAATATGATTGGAACGAAAAAGACATACATCACTTCCACTGAAGGAGCATTGCAAGCAGCAACAGCAGTTCACGAGGAAGAGCAGGAGGAGCCAGAATCATTAGAGGGCCATGAAGATCTGCTGTTATATATATATATATATATATATATATATATATATATATATATATATATATATATATATATATATATATATATATATATATATATATATATATATATATATATAATGATAAAGGTAAACATTGAATTTGTCTGTGTGTACATTTGGTATCGAGTTCCATATAACCAATCTAAAGTTTATTCTCATCCTCTTTAACATCCAATGCCAATATTCATGTGTATTATATATATATATATATATATATATATATATATATATATATATATATATATATATATATATATATATATATATATATATATATATATATATATATATATATATATATATATATATATATATATATATATATATATATATATATATATATATTTATATATAAATATATATATATATATATATATATATATATATATATATATATATATATATATATATATATATATATATATATGTGTGTGTGTGTGTGTGTGTGTGTGTGTGTGTGTGTGTGTGTGTGTGTGTGTGTGTGTGTGTGTGATTACCTAATTGTGATTACGGGAAAGAGCCCAAAGCTCGTATCTTCCCGTCTCCTGATCGGTTCCATTTTATACTTAGTGATACTTATCATACCTGTCCTTAAAACTATGGATTGAGATAGCATTAACTACCTCCTCGCTTAGCCAATTCCAATTATCAACTACTCTTACACTGAAAAAGTATTTCCTTATATCGTGCGAAGAAGTTTTCCTACGAAGCTTCAAACTATGACCTCTAGTTCTAGAGCCAGCCATATCAAAATATCGATCCCTATCCACTCTTTCATAACCATGAAGGAATTTAAAGACTGTCACCATATCCCCCCTCACTCTTCTAGCTTCGAGTGATGGTAAGTCTAATTCCCTGAGCCTCTCATCATAACTGAAATTGCGTATTTCTGGCACCAGTTTCGTGGCATGTCTTTGAACTTTTTCAAGCTTAGCTATGTGCTTTTTCAAGTGCGGATTCCAAAAGGGGGCTGCATATTCCAGTTTTGGCATCACATAGGTTACATAAATATTTCTGAACATTTCCTTGTCCATGTGTGTGTGTGTGTATAGATAGATAGATATATGTAGATGCAGATGTATATAGACTATATATACTTTTACACATAGTTTTAAGGACAGGTATGATAAGTATCACTAAGTATAAAATGGAACCGATCAGGAGACAGGATGATACGAGCTTTGGGCTCTTTCCCGTAAACACAATTAGGTAATTACAATTAGGTAATTACAAGGTACGTACAGCTTAGCGTTGAACTTTTTTTTTTTTCAAGCTGTGTAGAATATCCTGCTAATCTAGCTGTTCCAAGCCCAAATCTAGCTGTTTTTAGGGCTCTGGCTAGCGGAAACTGAAAATATTTGATGGCAATACTGCTGTTGTCATGCTAACATCGATGGCTTGTTGACAAATAGGATATGACAGCGTGCTTCGTTTGGGCTCTCTGTTTAATGTTAAAGAATAAATAAACTTCATATTTATGGTTGCTATTCCAGGATTAGGTAATTATAAATGTTTTTGAGGTCATTTTCTATCATGCTGTGTTCAATTTGACGGGGTGTGAGGCCAAAATCTGGTATACAAGAAGTTGGTATTTCTGTTACCCTTAAGTTTTGTCTATGTCAAGAACATAAGAACTTAAGAATAGAGGACACTGCAACATGCCTACTGGCACACACGAGGCAGCTCCATTTTTGAATTGTATTTTCAGCATGTCTAACCTATTCTATTCTACTCTACTTATTTATTCTATTTTTCTTTTTATGATTTTTCTAATAAGCACTAACCTATTCATACCCACCCTACCTCTGTCATATGTCTATCTAATCTACATTTGAAGGTGTCTAAGGTATTGGCATTTACTATCCTACTAGGAAGCTTGTTCCATGCATCAGCTACTCTATTACCAAACCAATTTTTACCAATTTCCCTTCTGAACCTAAATTTATCAAGCTTAAATCCATTATTACGAGTTCTGGTTTGATCATGAATTTTTAAAACTTTATTAATATCTCCCTTGTTAATCCCTTTAAACCATTTATACACTTCAATCATATCCCCCCTAACTCTTCGCCTCTCTAGAGAATGTAGATTAAGTTTTTTTAATCTGTCCTCATATGGTAGATTTCTGATATTGTGTATCATCTTGGTCATTCTTCGTTGCACTCTCTCCAAGGATTCAATTTCCATTCTATAATAGGGTGACCAGAATTGCACAGCATAATCTAAATGGGGCCTAACTAATGCAAGATAGAGCTGCAAAATAACTTTTTCCGTCCTATTGCTGACGCTTCTTGAGATAAATCCTAAAATTCTGTTTGCTTTATTTCTGACTGCTGTGCATTGCTCTCTTGGCTTAAGACTACTACTCACAAGAACTCCCAAATCCCTTTCACACTGAGAACTCATGATTTCATGGTTATTTAGCTTATAACTAGTATTGTCTTTTATAGTACCCATTTTAACTACTTTACATTTTTCAACATTAAATTCCATTTGCCATTTGTCCGACCA
>JAXCGZ010016604.1:0-13949 GCA_037179515.1 Halocaridina rubra
GCGAAGCTTTGCGATTTCCAAGACTCCAATACAGTGTACGCTATCGTACAGTATTTCACATGGAGCACTACTGTGAGTTATATGTTTAGATTTATGTTTTTTACTATTATTTATTGTTTTATTATTCTTAGGCTTGGAAATACTTTTTCTTTTATCAATTAAATAATGAAAATACTGGAAATTTTAATATGTACTAGCTCATGTAGGTGGGACCCTTTTCGTTTACCAAACGCCGAAACCTGTATCGTATTTTACATTGTGCAATATTGTTACTTGTTTAAATTTATAGTTTTTGCTATTTTGTACTGTTTTATTATTCTTAGGCTAAGAAATAAATTTTTTTTATCAATAAAATAATGAAAATATTGGAAATTTTAATATGTGCTATCTCACGTAAGTACGACCCTTTGCGTTTTCCGAAACGCCGATACCCCTATCGTACTTTCTATGGTGCAGAGTTACATGTTTAAATTTATGTTTTTTTACTATTTCTTAGTTTTATTATTCTTAGGCTGAGAAATACGTTTTTTTATCAATAAAATCATGAAAAAAAAATATTCAATAAAATAATGAAAATACTGAAAAGTTAAATTTTTTAATATTTTAATATTCTCGCATATACCCAGAAAATAAAAGCTCGCCAAAAAAAATTGCGATGCATATAAATTTACTCCTTGCACGCTGTTATTAATAATTTAAGGGGTAGTTTTTTTTACAGTGCAGGGAGGGTTTATACAGTAAACGTAAAAATAAATGTAAAATAGCTATGTATATAGGGTGATCTTACTTTGCGGAAATTAACCTATCGCACATCTTTTGTAATCTCTTCACATCCGACAGGTCATTACACTCTCCATCTCTGTTTCTCTTTACAGCCTGATAAAGGCTGTTTTATTTCATCATTTTTGCCCGTCCTGGTGTCACAATCATCTAAAAATATTTTTTTAAATTTTTTTTTTTTAAAGATGATTGTGACGCTGGTTTACTAAATGAAATAGTCGATGTTATCCTGATATTTGCCTCGTCCTTTATGATGTAATGAACAGTAGATTCGTTGATGCCAAAATGGCCGCCGACATCCGCAAACCTTTCCTTCTTTCAGCATATCTAGCAGTTTTACCTTATCTGTTATGGTTAACATCTTCCTTTGCCACTTAGGCTCACTACCAGAAGCCTTAGAAGATGAAGGATGCTTGGGAGGCATTGCAGGGTTGAAATACGTGAGTAAAAAAAATCAAAAGCACACCATATTAAGAAGCACAACGCGAACGGCGCACATGTGAGTTAGACTGAACGGGTGAGGCGAGACAATGGAGGATGGTGGGAGAACCAAGCTTCAATAAAAAAAGCCAATCAGACCCCATGATACAGAACATACAGAAAAAAAATTAGGTGATTCGTCGTCTCCCACCCTTTCAGCCAATAGCATCCCATGAACTATCTCACGTCGGTGCTAGCTTTGCGTTTTCCAAGGCTCCAATACAGTGTACGCTATCGTACAGTATTTCACATGGAGCACTACTGTGAGTTATATGTTTAAGTTTATGTTTTTTACTATTATTTACTGTTTTATTATTCTTAGGCTAGGAAATACTTTTTTTTATCAATAAAATAATGAAAATACTGGAAGTTTTAATATGTACTAGCTCATGTAGGTGCGACCCTTTTCGTTTACCGAAACCACGATACCTGTATCGTATTTTACATGGTGCAATGCTGTGAGTTACTTGCTTAAATTTATGTTTTTTACTATTTTTTGCTGTTTTATTATTCTTAGGCTAAGAAATAGATTGTTTTTTATCAATAAAATAATGAAAATATTGGAAATTTTAATATGTGCTAACTCACATAGGTACGACCCTTTGCGTTTTCCAAAACGCCGATACCCCTATCGTACTTTCTATGGTGCAGAGTTACATGTTTAAATTTTTTTCTCTTTTACTATTTCTTACTGTTTTATTATTCTCAGGCTGAGAAATACATTTTTTTATCAATAAAATAATGAAAAAAAAAATTCAATAAAATAATGAAAATACATCTTGTTCCTTTTATGCGCGATTTTTTTATACACGAAATTGCAACAACGGCCCCCAAAATTGATAGTAAAAAAATTCTAATTTTGCGAATAATGCCCGCAATTTTTTTTTTTTTTTTTTTTTTTCCATGAGTACAAAGAGGATTACGATAAAAAAAAGATCATCATCATCATTATATTTATATATATATATATATATATATATATATATATATATATATATATATATATATATATATATATATATATATATATACCTTGGCTGTTTCCCCCTTTAATTGGGGGGTAGCCGACATCAAGAAAGGAAAACAAAATAGGGGGATTACTTTGCTCTATGGGCAATGACGAGGGAGCTAGCGATCGTTCAGATGGCACTGCTGGAGTGCCACAGCCCATCCTCCCTGCTCTTCCACAACCTGTGTCGCTTCACAACTGCCAGCTCCTCCTACTGCCCCTACCACAGGGCTATCTCTGTAAGATGCAGCCCTGTGGTAACAGCAGATGCCCATCAGAGCCGCGTCACAATCGCTCGCCACTCATTCCTATTCCTAGCACGCTCGCTTGCTTCCCTCACATCCATCCTCCTATCATTCAGGGCTCTCCTTACTCCATCCATCCATCCTAACCTAGGCCTCCCTCTAGCATATCTCCCATCAACTCTCGCATTCATCACCTTTTTCAGCAGCCTTTCATCATCCATCCTTTCCACATGGCCAAACCATCTCAGAACATTCATATCTACTCTGGCTGCAATTTCTCTCCTCACACCCGTTCTTGCTCTCACCACTTTCTTCCTAACCCTATCCAATCGAGATACACCAATCATACTCCTCAGGCATTTCATCTCAAACACATTTAGTTTCCGTCTCTCACTTACTTTCATACCCCATAACTCTGATCCATACATCACAGTTGGCACAACCACTTTCTCATACAAAACTTTCTTAACATTCATTTCCAACCCTCTATTCTTCATCACTCCTTTCAATGCACCCAACACTTTACATCCTTCATTCACTCTGTGACACACATCTGCTTCCACTCCACCATTTGCAGCTATAACTGAGCCTAAATACTTAAACTGATTAACCTCCTCAAGTGTCTCTCCATTCAACATAACATTCAATCCAGCGCCATCCTCATTTCTTGTACACCTCATAACCTTACTCTTTCCAACATTCACTCGCAGCTTCCTTCTCTCACACACCATTCCAAATTCTGACACTAACTGACACAGCTTTTCCTCTGAATCTGCCACCACCACAGTATCATCTGCAAACAGCAACTGATTCAGCTCCCACTCGTTATCATCCCCATCTACCATTCTCAAACTTCGACCACGCACTCGCTCATTCACCTCTCTTACAACTCCATCAATATACAAATTGAACAGCCATGGTGACATCACACATCCCTGTCTCAGTCCCACACTCACTGGAAACCACTCACTCACTTCATTCCCTACCCTAACACAAGCTCTACTACCCTCATACAAACTCTTCACTGCATGCAACAATTTACCATCGATTCCATATAATCTCAAAACATTCCACATAGCCTCTCTATCAACTCTATCATATGCTTTCTCCAGATCCAAAAATGCAAAATACACATCCTTACCCTTTGCTAAATATTTCTCACATAACTGCCTAACTATAAAAATCTGATCTATACAACCTCTACCTCTCCTAAAACCACTCTGCACTTCCGCGATCACATATTCGGTCTTATCCCTAATCCTATTAACCAGTATCCTACCATACACTTTTCCTACCACACTCAACAAACTTATACCCCTAAAATTACTGCATTCATACACATCTCCCTTACCTTTGTATAGGGGCACTATACAGGCAATCACCCAATCCACTGGCACCAATGACAACATAAAGCATATATTAAACACTCTCACTAACCATTCCAATGCAGTCACACCCCCTTCTTTCAACATCTCCGCTCTCACACCATCCGTTCCGGGTGCTTTACCTGCTTTTGCTTCATACAGTGCCCTTTTCACCTCCTCTCTTGTAATCTCTCTCTCATTTTCATCTCCCATTACTGGCCCTTGAACCCCTCCCACTGCCACTCTAGCTGCCTCTCTATCTTCCTCAACATTCAGCAAGCACTCAAAATATTCTGCCCATCTTTTCCTTGCATCGTTCCCTCTTAACATCTGTCCATTCACATCTTTCACTGTCTCTTCCATCCTCGATCCACCCTTTCTTGCTCTCTTCACTTCTTTCCAAAACTTCTTTTTATTCTCCTCATATGACCTATTAAAATCCTGTCCCCACCTAACATTTGCCAACCTCTTCTCTTCCTCTACCTTCCGCTTGGTTTCCACATTTTTCTCCCTATATCTTTCATACTTCTCCCTACTTTTACACTGCAGCCATTCCTCGAAAGCCCTCTTTTTCTCTTCCACCTTCATTTTCACCCCTTCATTCCACCACTCGCTGCCCCTCCTCATGCCACCCCCAACAAACCTCTTTCCACACACATCACTTGCATGTCCCACAAAACATTCTTTCATCAACCCCCATTCCTCCCCTAACTCCCCAACTTCTCTTTCTTTCACCCTGTCATATGCCACTCTCAACCTGTCCTGATATTCCTGTCTCTTCTCTGGCTTTTTCAACTCTTCCACCTTCACTATTTCCCTTCTACATCCCCCAACACTATTTCCCCACTCTTTTGCTACTACCACTTTTGCTTCAACCAAAAAATGATCAGACATCCCAGCAGCCACACCCCTGAATGCATGTACATCTTTCACTCTACCAATCATGCTCTTTGTTACCAACACATAATCCATCAATGCTCTTTCTTTCACTCTTCCATTTGCCACTCTCATCCATGTATACTTATTTATTAACTTCTTCTTAAATAAACTATTACCTATCGCCAACTCTTGCTCCACACTCATATCTAACAGTCTCTCACCACTCTCATTCCCACCTGGTACCCCATACTTTCCTACAACACCTTCTATCTCTCCATCACCCACTCTGGCATTCAAGTCACCCAACACAACTACATAGTTCCTTCTACTCAGACCATCCACACATCTAGTTAACTCATTCCAGAATTCATCCCGCTCTTCCTCACTTCTCTCACATCCTGGCCCATATGCACTAACAAAAGCCCAACATTCCCTTCCTATCCTAGCCCTCACCCACATCAGCCTAGATGACACTTCTTTCCATTCCACTACCTGATTTACCATCCATTCACTCAGCAATAATGCCACACCTTCTCTCGCTTTCCCCCTTTCAACCCCAGACACCCTACCCGTCACATCACCAAATGCCACTTCTCCTTTTCCTTTCATCTTCGTCTCACACAGTGCCAATACATCCATCCTCCTCTTACCAAACATATATCCAATCTCACATCTTTTGCCCTCTATCGTACTACAACCACGCACATTTAGACACCCCAAAACTAGAGTTTGGGGAGAAGTTATTCTCCCCTCTACTCCCCTTCTTCTTTGACGTCTCGCAGGAGGTTGATACAAGGGGGGGATTCCTAGTCCCCCCACCCCGTCCACTTTTAGTCGCCTTTTACGACACGCAGGGAATACGGTGAGGCTATTCTTTGATATTGTGCCCGCCCCACAGGGCACTGCCCGCCATATTGGCATTTACTATCCTACTAGGAATCCTGTTCCATGCATCAGCTACTCTACGGTATTACCAAACCAATTTTCACCAATTTCCCTTCTTAACCTAAATTTATCAAGCTTAAATCCATTACCCATTACGAGTTCTGGCTTGATCATGAATTTTTAAAACTTTATTAATATCACCCTTGTTAATCCCTTTAAACCATTTATACACCTCAATCATATCCCCCCTAACTCTGCTCCTCTCTAGAGAATGTAGATTAAGTTTTTTCAATCTGTCATATGGTCGATTTAGGCATTGCATAATTAAATTTTTTTTTTCATTTTTTAGTCTTGCTTCGGTTATTTATAATTTTGATAGAGGTTCGTTCTCCTGCATCCTCCTCCTCTTCTACCGCATAAGTTACTTGCTCACGGCCACCATGCATGCCCCAGTGTACTGTATGACTGTTGCCCACTGCATAATAGAGTACAGTATAGTAATGTACGTTAATTTCTAGCTGTAAAGTGAATATGAATATCTTTTGTATACTGTAGTCTTAAAAATAGATACAGGGCTTTCTGCTTTGCTATGTAGTAATAAAATATGTTTTTTACTTATCTTATATTTTTGGCATTGTGTGTCTATGTAAGATTTGGAACATATCTATGCCCTTTATCATTGTTTCCTATGGAAAATGACTCGGTTTTTCACTCGATTTTCCATTTACCCAACACTTCTGAGAACCTATATAGGTGTTATTCTGAGAACTAGGTGTACTGAAAATTTAAATTTTTTAATATTTTAATATTCGCGCATATACCCAGAAAAAAAAAAAGCTCCAAAAAAAAAAAACTGCGATGCATTGAATTCGCGATAGGTGAACCGCGATATAGCGATGGGTGACTGTATATATATATATATATATATATATATATATATATATATATATATATATATATATATATATATATATATATATACAGTGATCCCCCGCTGTATTGCGTTTCTTGGTTTGCATTTTCACTGTATCGCGGATTTTTTTTTTTTTTTTTTTTTGGAAAAAAAAAAAATGTGACACCAGGATGGGCCAAAATATGATAAAATAAAACAGACTTTATCAGGTTGTAAAGAGAAACAGAGATGGAGAGTGTAATGACCTGTCAGATGTGAAGGGATTATAAAAGATGTGTAATGAATATCCAGCTCTCTGCTGGATTTTAATATACCTCTGCATTACTTTCATGATGTCTATTCCAATAATTCTGCTTAGATCTTATTATTTTTATTATTATTATTATTATTATTATTATCATTGGCAGCAATAATTTTCCTTTGATGATGATTGTGGAGATTATTATCATCATCATCATTATTATTAATAATAAGGGCTCATCATTGTTTGTACATCAGTTGGTTTATTTACTTTTAATAACTGTGTAAAGTGCCCCTCCCTAGTTGGCTGGGACAAAGAGAGTGTGGGGGGTTGGGTAGAATAGAATGTTGGAGAGAGAGAGAGAGAGAGAGAGAGAATCTTTAAGTAACTCTTGTTCATTCAACCAAAACTACATTATTTATAGTAAAAATAATGGTTTAATTACGAATTCGTAATAATAATGATAATAATAATAATAATAATAATAATCTCCCCAATCATCATCAAAGGAAAATTATTGTTGCCAATAATAATAATAATAATAATAATAATAATAATAATAAGATCTAAGGAGAATTTTTAGAATAGACATCATGAATGTAATGCAGAGGTATAGTAAACCCAGTAGAGAGCTGGATATTCATTACACATCTTTTATAATCCCTTCACCTCTGACAGGGCATTACACTCTCCATCTCTGTTTCTCTTTACAGCCTGATAAAGGCCGTTTTATTTTATCATTTTTGGCTGTCCTGGTGTCATAATCATCTTAAAGAAAAATAAAAAAAAAATAAGGTGTTCCTACTTCACGGATATCCTGTCTCGCGCAGGGTCCCGGAACCGAACTACCGCGATAAGGGGGGGGATTACTGTATATATATACAGTGCTCCCTCATTTATCGCGGGGGTTCGGTTCCGGGATCAGCCGCAAAAGGTGAAAATTTGCAAAGTAGGAGCATCATATTTTTTACAGGTATTTTACATTTATTTTTACCATTACTCTATAAACCCTCTCTGCACTATTAACAACTCACCCTTTACTTTATTTAAAATAGCGCGCAAGCTTAAATTTATATGAACGTGATATTATGAAGATGGAAAAAAAGCATTAAGAACAAACAACAAAGAAACTTTCCATATAGTATCATCAGGAAAATAACGCGTAGAGAATATATATATTTTATTTATTTTTACCATTACTCTATAAACCCTCTCTGCACTATTAACAACTCACCCTTTACTTTATTTAAAATAGCGCGCAAGCGTAAATTTATATGAACGTGATATTATGAAGATTGAAAAAAAGCATTAAGAACAAACAGCAAAGAAACTTTCCATATAGTATCATCAGGGAAATAATGCGTAGAGAATATATATATTTCATTTTTGTTTCCCATGTACAGTACTATATATGTTTTCTTTGCAACTAATTGTATGCGTTTTCATTTTGTCTCAGCTAAAGAAGATAGAATAATGTTTTGAACCAAGGAATATTAATAATACTATAATCTTGAAAATTAGATAAACCCTGAATAGGGTGAGTAAATAAATATTTTATGAATAAAATATTGTGCCTGAACGTTTTGCCGCTTCCGTATCAGCTTATCACCTGATACGAAAACGGCAAAACGTTTTGGTTAGAGGTTCGTTCTCCCGCATCCTCCTCCTCTTCTATCGCTTAATGAGATCGAATATTATGAAGAGAATTGAAAAAACATTAAGAATAAGAAGCAAACAAAGTTGCGATATAATATCGTCAGGGAAATATCGTGCAGGGGTGTATCAGCTGATACGGATGTGCCAAAACATTTTCAGATAGATGTTCGTTCTTCCGCATCCTCCTCCTCTTCTGCCACTTAATGCGATCGAATATTATGAAGAGAATTGAAAAAAAGCATTAAGAACAAACAGCAAATACACTTTCGATATAATATCGTCAGGGAAATAGCACGCGAGGGTGTATCAGCTGATACGAAAGCGTCAAAACGTTTACAGATAGAGGTTCTTTCTCCAGCATCCTTCTCCTCTTCTACCACTTAATGCAATAGAAAATTATGAAGAGAATTGAGAAAAAGCATTTAGAACAAACGGCAAGCAAACTTTCGATATAATATCGTCAGGGAAATAGTGTGTAGAGAATGTATATATTTCACTTAAGTTTTCCATGTACAGTACGATATACGTTTTCTTTGTAGCGAATTGTATAGTTTTCTTTTTGTCTCAGATGACTTTGTTTACGTTAAGATTTCATGCAGCATGGTCAATTTGTAAAGAAAATAGAATAATGTTTAGAACCAAGGAATATTAATAATACTATAATCTTGAAAATTAGATAAACCCCAAATAGGGTGAGTGAGTAAATACTTTATGAGTAAGATATTGTGCCTGAATAGTGAGAAGCATCAGCTGATACGGAAGCTGCAAAACGATTTGGTTAGAGGTTTGTTCTCCTGCATTCTCCTCCTCTTCTACCTCTTAATGCGATTGAATATTAGCATTAAGAACAAACAGCAAACAAACTTGCGATATAATAATATCAGGAAAATTGCGTGTGAGGGTGCATCAGCTGATACGGAGGCGGCAAAATGTATTTTATATCTGCGATATAAAATACATATGCTTGCCAAGCAAATCTACGATGCACTGAATTCACGGTTGGTGAATAGCGATATAGCAAAGGATTACTGAATATATGTAGAGTAATCCCTCGATATTTCGCGGTTCCTTATCGCGAATTCAGTGCATCACGGTTTTTGGGGGAATTTTTTTTTTCTTTTTTCCTCAAGATTATTGTGACACCAGGACAGGCTAAAATATGATAAAGTAAAACAGTCTTTATCAGGCGGTAAAGAGAAACAGATGGAGAGTGTAATGACCTGTCAGATGTGAAGGGATTATGAAAGATGTGAAATGAATATCCAGTTCTCTGCTGGGTTTTAATATACCTCTGCATTACAGTCATGATGTCTATTGCAGTAATTCTCCTTAGATCTTATTATTATTATTATTATTATTATTATTGGAGACAATAATTTTCCTTTGATGATGATTGTGGAGATTATTATTATTATTATTATTATTATTATTATTATTATTATTATTATTATTATTATTATTATTATTATTATTATTAAGGGCTCATCATTGTTGTACATCTGTTGGTTTATTTACTTTAATAACTGTGTACAGTGCCTCTCCCTAGTTGACTGGGACAAAGAGAGTGTGGGGGGTTGGGTAGAATAGAATGTTGGAGAGAGAGAGAGAGAGATCTTTAATTAACTCTTGTTCATTCAACCAACACTACATTATTTATTGTAAAAATAATGGTTTAATTACAAATTCGTAATAATAATAATAATCATAATAATAATAATAAGAATAATGATAGTAATAATAATAATCTCCACAATCATCATCAAAGGAAAATTATTGTTGCCAATAATAATAATAATAATAATAATAATAATAATAATAATAATGATAAGATCTAAGGAGAATTTTTGGAATAGACATCATGAAAGTAATGCAGAGGTATATTAAAACCCAGCAGAGAACTGGATATTCATTACTCATCTTTTATAATCCCTTCACATCTGACAGGTCATTACACTCTCCATCTCTGTTTCCCTTTACAACCTGATAAAGGCTGATTTATTTTATCATTTTTTGGCAAGTCGTGGTGTCATAATCATCTTTGAAAGAAAATTTTTTTTTATTTGTGTTCCAACTTTACGGAAATTCACCTATCGCAGCTGGTCCATTTCACATTTTATAAAAGATGTGAAATGAATATCCAGTTCTCTGCTGGGTTTTAATATACCTCTGCATTACATTCATGATGTCTATTCCAGTAATTCTCCTTAGATCTTTTTATTATTATTATTATTATTATTATTGGAGACAATAATTTTCCTTTGATAATGATTGTGGAGATTATTATTATTATTATTATTATTATTATTATTATTATTATTAAGGGCTCATCATTGTTTGTACATCTGTTGGTTTATTTACTTTAATAACTGTGTACAGTGCCTCTCCCTCGTTGACTGGGACAAAGAGAGTGTGGGGGATTGGATAGAATAGAATGTTGGAGAGAAAGAGAGAGAGAGAGAGAGAGAGAGAGAAACATCTTTAATTAACTCTTGTTCATTCTACCAAAACTACATTATTTATTGTAAAAATAATGTTTTAACTGCAAATTCGTAATAATAATAATAATAATAATAATAGTAATAATAATAATAATAATCTGCACAATCATCATCAAAGGAAAATTATTGTTGCCAATAATAATAATAATAATAATAATAATGATAATAATAATAATGATGATAAGATCTAAGGAGAAGTTTTGGAATAGACATCATGAAAGTAATGCAGAGGTATATTTAAACCCAGCAGAGAATTGGATATTCATTACTCATCTTTTATAATCCCTTCACATCTGACAGGCCATTACACTTTCCATCTCTGTTTCTCTTTACAGCCTGATAAAGGCTGATTTATTTTATCATTTTTTGGCCCGTCTTGGTGCCATAATCATCTTTGAAAAAAAAAAAAAATTTATTTTATTTGTGTTCCAACTTCACAGAAATTCACCTATAGAGCCGGTCCCAGAACCGAACCACCGCGATAAACGAGGAGTTACTGTATATATATATATTTTTTTCCCCATTTTAATCTTAACCTTTTTCTAACTTCTATACCATTAACTGTTGCAGGTTCTCAAGCAGATGTCTTGAATCACTCCCTCATTCAGACCAAAGAAGTCCAGGCTACCCTTAATGGATTTGCTAAAGCAAATAGGTCAATGTCCCATAAGGCATATTTAGTTTCTAGTGCAACGGAAGCAACAGAATATACAAATGTAAGTTTTTTTTATATTATAAAGTGATATTAATATACTGACAATGAATAGATGGCAGTAAAACTATGCTAAAAATTTTGTTATTGCTATACTATAAATTTTGTTATTGCCTTCAGTAATGAGTGGTGTTCAGAGACGAAGAAAATCAATCCATTCTTCTTTTAATGGTATAAGAACCTGCAAGAGGACCAATTGGTTAATCACTCTCTTTTTTAAAATTTTATTTACAGTGATCCCTCGTTTATCGCGAGGGTTAGGTTCCGGGACCCGTCGCGATAGGTGAATTTTCGCGAAGTAGGAACACCTTAAAAAAAAAATTCCTTTTTTTTTTTCTTTTTTTTACACATCTTCCACGAGTACAAAGAGGATTACGATTAGAAAAGATCATCATCATCATTATATATATATATATATATATATATATATATATATATATATATATATATATATATATATATATATATATATATATATATTTTTTTTTTTTTTTTTTTTTTTTTTTATTATTATTTTTATTATTATTATTATTATTATTATTATTGTGACACCAGGATGGGCTAAAAAATGATAAAATAAAACAGCCTTTATCAGGCTGTAAAGAGTAACAGAGATGGAGAGTGTAATGACCTGTCAGATGTGAAAGGATTATAAAAGATGTGTAATAAATCTCCAGCTCTCTGCTGGGTTTTAATATACGTCTTCATTACTTTCATGATGTCTATTCCATTAATTCTCCTTAGATATTATTATTATTATTGGCAACAATAATTTTCCTTTGATGATTATTGTGGAGATTATTATCATCATCATCATTATTATTATTATTATTATTATTATTATTATTATTATTAAGGGCTCATCATTGTTTGTACATCTGTTGGTTTATTTACCTTAATAACTGTGTACAGTACCCCTCCCTAGTTGGCTGGGACAAAGAGAGTGTGGGGGGTTGGGTAGAATAGAATGTTGGAGAGAGAGAGAGAGAGAGAGAGAGAGAGAGAGAGAGAGAGAGAGAGAGAGAGAGAGAGAGAGAGATCTTTAATTAACTTGTTCATTCAACCAAAACTACATTATTTATTGTAAAAATAATGGTTTAAATATAAATTCGTAATAATAATGATATTAATAATGATAATAATAATAATAATAATAATAATCTCCACAATCATCATCAAAGGAAAATTATTGTTTGCCAATAATAATAATAATAATAATAATAATAATAATAATATCTAAGAAGAATTTTTGGAATAGACATCATGAGAGTAATGCAGAGGTATATTAAAACCCAGCAGAGAGCTGGATATTCATTACACATCTTTTATTATCCCTTCACATCTGACAGGTCATTACAAGGGTGATGATTAATAAAGTTTTAAAAATTCATGATCAAACCAGAACTCGTAATGGGTAATGGATTTAAGCTTGATAAATTTAGGATCAGAAGGGAAATTAGTGAAAATTGGCTTGGTAATACCGTAGATTCCTAGTAGGATAATAAATACCTCTATATATATATATATATATATATATATATATATATATATATATATATATATATATATATATATATATATATATATATATATATATATATATATATATTATATATATATATATATATATATATATATATATATATATATATATATATATATATATATATATATATATATATATATATATATATATATATATATATATATATATATATATATATATATATATATATATATATATATATATATATATATATATATATATATATATATATATATATATATATATATATATATATATATATATATACACACACAGTGTTCCCCCCCTGTATCGCATTTCTTGGTTCGCGTTCTCACTGTATCGCGGTTTTTTTTGGATAAATTTTTATTTTATTTCATGGGTATACGCAAAAATGTTAAAATATTGAAAAAATAAAAATTTTCAGTATTTTCATTTTTTTTTATTGAAAATGTAAATTTACGTTGCTTGCTGTTACAGTATTGCCTCCCTTATCGCGGTAGTTCGGTTTCAGGACCCGGCGCGAACCAGGAAAGTTGCAAAGTAGGATCAGCCTTAAAAATATATATATATATATATATATATATATATATATATATATATATATATATATATATATATATATGTGATTATGACACCAGGACAGGCCAAAAATTATAAAATAAAACGGCCTTTATCAGGCTGTAAAGAGAAACAGAGATGGAGAGTGGGATGACCTGTCAGATGTGAAGGGATTATAAAAGATGTGTAATGAATATCCAG
>JAXCGZ010016605.1:0-13931 GCA_037179515.1 Halocaridina rubra
TATATATATATATATATATATATATATATATATATATATATATATATATATATATATATATATATATATATATATATATATATATATATATATATATATATATATATATATATATATATATATATATATATATATATATATATATATATATATATATATATATATATATATATATATATATATATATATATATATATATATATATATATATATATATATATATATATATATATATATATATATATATATATATATATATATATATATATATATATATATATATATATATATATATATATATATATATATATATATATATATATATATATATATGTTTCATTTATGTTTCCCATGTACAGTACAATATACGTTCTCTGAACGAATTGTAAGCGTTTTCGTTTTCTCTCAGCTGAACTGTAACACAGTTATTATAGTAAATAAACCAACAGATGTACAAACAATGATGACCCCCTAATTATAATAATAATAATAATAATGATAATAATAATAATAATAATAATAATAATAATCTCCACAATCATCATCAAATGAAAATTATTGTTGCTAAATAATAATAATAATAATAATAATAATAAAATAATAATAATAATAATAATAATGTTCTGGTTTTACGTCACGAACTCCCTTTTCTCCCAAGGGCTAGGACGGTTGCCTTCTTACGAAGGACTTGGTTTGGCAGATGCAATCGTTACCCTGAGTGCATGCCCTTGCTAACCTCAAACCGTGACGGGGTACGAACCCTCGACCTGACGCCTCAGAGTCGCAGATGCTACTGCTTGAGCCATGGTGACTACAATAATAATAATAATAATAATGATAATAATACTACTACTCATAATAATAATAAGATTTAAAGAGAATTTTTTGGAATAGACATCATGAAAGTAATGCAGAGGTACAGTATTTTAAAACCCAGCAGAGAAATGGATATTCATTATACATCTTTTATAATCCCTTCACATCTGACAGGTCATTACACTCTCCATGTCTGTTTCTCCTTATTTTATGTATTCTTCATGCCCAGGCCCAATAGAAGCTGTCACAATCACTTAAAAAAAAAAAAATGTTTTTTTTTTTGCTCGCCAAAAAAATCCGCGATGCACTAAATTCACGATAGGTGAACCGCGATATAGCGAGGGTTCACTTATATATATATATATATATATATATATATATATATATATATATATATATATATATATATATATATATATATATATATATATATATATACCTTGTTCTTGTAATAACGTGGAGATAGGTTCTCAGAAGTGATGGGTAAATCAAAAATCGCGTAAAAAAAAAAAGAATAATTTTCCACAGGAAGCAGTGATAATGGGCATAGCTCGTTCCACAGTACATAGCAAAGCAGAAAGACCTATAGTTATTTATATTAACATGCAAATAGTGTACAGTATAAAAGATATACAGAATTACTTTGCAGTAAACAAATTAATGCACTCTATTATGCTGTGGGCAACAGGCATGCACTGGGATGTGCATGGTGGCGGTAAGCACGAGGATGCAAACGTCTTGCCGCCTCCGTATCAACTGATGCACCCTCGCACGCTATTTTCCTGACGATATTATATCGAATGTTTGTTTGCTGTTTGTTCTTAATGCTTTTTTTCCATTATCTTCATAATATCCAATCGCATTAAACGGTAGGAAGAGGAGGAGGATGCGGGAGAATGAACGCCTATCGGCAAACGTTTTGCCGCTTCCGTATCAGCTGATGCTTATCACTATTCAGGCACAATATCTTACTCATAAAATATTTATTTACTCACTTTATTTGGGGTTTATCTAATTTTCAAGATTATAGTACATATTACATATATTATTTGGTTCTAAACATTATTCTATCTTCTTTACATATCGACCCTGCTGCACGAATTCTAATTGTAAACAGAGTCATCTGAGAGAAAAAGAAAACTATACAATTCGTTACAAAGAAAACGTATATCGGAGAAACTTAAATGAAAAATGTATATTCTCTACACGCTATTTCCCTGATGATATTATATCAAGAGTTTGTTTGCTTATTGTTCTTAATGCTTTTTTCAATTTTCTTCATAATATTCGATCGCATTAAGTGGTAGAAGAGGAGGAGAATGTGGGAGAACGAATCTCTATTGGCAAACGTTTTTCCACTTCCGTATCAGCTGATGCACCCTCGCACGCTATTTCTCTGACGATATATAGAAAATTTGTGTGCTGTTTGTTCTTAATGCTTTTTTACAATTTTCTTCATAATATTCGATCGCATTAAGCGGTAGAAGAGGAGGAGGATGTGGGAGAACGAATCTCTATCGGCAAACGTTTTGTCACACTTCTCTATCAGCTGATGCACCTTTGCACGCTATTTCCCTGACGATATTATATTGAAAATTTGTTTGCTTTTTGTTCTTAATGCTTTTTTTTTAAATTTTCTTCATAATAATCGATCGCATTAAGCGGTAGAAGAGGAGGAGGATGCGGGAGAACGAACCTCTATCGGCAAATGTTTTGTCACACTTTCGTATTTCCTGATGCACCCTTGCACGCTATTTCCCTGATGATATTATATGGAAAATTTGTTTGCTGTTTGTTCTTAATGCTTTTTTTTTCAATTTTCTTCATAACATTCAATCGCATTAAGCCTTAGAAGAGAAGGAGGATGCGGGAGAACGAACCTCTATTGACAAATGTTTTGCCACTTCCGTATCAGCTGATGCACGCTCGCATGCTATTTCCCTGACGATATTATGTCGAAAATTTATGTGGTGTTTGTTCTTAATGTTTTTTTGCAATTTTCTTCATGATATTCGATCACATTAAGTGGTAGAAGAAAATGTTTTCTTCGAATTATTATGCATGGGTGTTATTTGTGAAATTCGTATTTTTTTACTATTACTTTTTTTTGGCGTTATTGCAATTTCGCGGTTAAAAAAATATATATATATATATATATATATATATATATATATATATATATATATATATATATATATATATATATATATATATATATATATATATATACATACACAGTGCTCCCTTGTTTATCGCGGGGGTTCGGTTCCGGGACCCACCGCGAAAGGTGAAAATTCGCGAAGTAGGAGCACCATATATACATAGGTATTTTACATATATTTTTACCTTTACTGTATAAACCCTTCCTTCACTGTTAACAAACCTCACTTTACTTTATCAATAAGAGCGTGCAAGCGTAAATTTATATGAACGTGATAGGTAAGCTTACTTATCACAGCTTTACGGCTGCCTTTTGGGAGAAAAGAACATGGTAATGTGGAGTTGCTTTTGCAGTTTCTTCTTTTGTGCAAAGATGGTCTTGTAAGGAGTCATGGCATCGTCGATAATATTGCAGAAATGCTCCGAACGAACCATATCATCGTCATGCTCCTTCGACAGTTGTTGGAGTTCTTTGGCCATGTTATACATGGCTCCCAGCCGTTCGAGTGTAAGGCCAGGCTCTTCGACTTCTTTGTGCATTTCCTCTTGTTGTTGTTCTTCCTCTTCTTCCCTCGCTGATTTTGTCATTTCCTCCAAGTCTTCATCAGTCAAAGGCTGCGAGTGGCAGTCGATCAGTTCATTGACATCTTCGTGAGTCATATCTTTAAAGCCTTCTCCTCCTAGCGATGCAGCCAACTTCACAGCTTTCACAAGTGCCGAGTTATGCACTTCGTCAGGAGTGAATCCCTTGTAATCGTAGATGACTTGCGGCCACAATTTCTTCCGGCTGGTATTGTTTGTGGCTGGCTTCATCTCTTTGATTGCATTCTGAATATTTTGAAGGCATGTAGCAATCGTGTAGTTACGCCAGTACGTCTTATTTGCAAATTCTTTGTCCGCATCCATGCAGTCAACCAGGTTCGCCAGGGCATTACGTGTGTAGAGGGCCTTGAACGCACAAATAACGCCTTGATCCATAGGCTGAATCAGTGATGTCGTTTTCGGTGGCAGGAATTCTACCTGAACACCGTCATAATGGAGATCAGTTGCATTGCCACCAGCATTATCCATTAAAACAAGGACTTTAATTTCAAAACCCTTCTCCACAAGATAAACTTTGACCTGAGGGATAAAGTATTGGTAAAACCAGTCTGATGTGAGGCTTTTCGTGATCCAGACCTTAGGGTTATGCATCCAATACATTGGCAGCAAATTCTCTTTTTTATTCTTTAAAGCCCTAGGGTTCTTATACTTGTAGATAAGCCCGGGGTTTAACATGAAGCCCACAGCATTCCCGCGCATGACGAGGGTAACGCTGTAATTGTGCGCTTTAAATCCTGTGGCTTTAGCTTCTTCCTTGAAGAAACAAGTGTGAGACGGCATTCTCTTCCAAAATAGTCCAGTCTCACCCATGTTAAATACTTTTTCGGGAGCATAATTACCTTCCTCGATAATTTTCTTGAAGTTGTTCTTTACATATTCTTCAGCTGCAGCTGTATCTGCAGAGGCAGCTTCACCATGCATCGAAACGCTCTTTAGGCCAAAGCGTTTTTGAAATTTGGCACACCATCCCTTACTTACAACGAACGATTGTTTCCTCGGTGGAGAATTGCTGGAGGGTCCTGGTTGTGGTTCATCCATTTGTTCATCTTTCTCCTCCTTCTCACGTTCGCCACTGTTGTTGTCTGGTTCGTTAGCAGCAAATGATTCGTACAGCTTCTTTGCCTTTGTTTGTATGATGCTGGTGTCTAAGCTGATATTCTTCCTGCAATCAGCATTCTACAGGGCCAAAGCAGATTCCATCCGCACTATTATCTTATTGCTGGGTGCTACGACCTACTTCGCTGTTTCATTAAAAGTAATAGTCACTGTTTTCCTGATATTTGCCTCGTCTTTCTTACTGTATCGAACAGTAGATTCGTTGATGCCGAAATGGCAGCCGACATCCGAGAACCTTCTTCCTTCCTTCAGCATATCTAACAGTTTTACCTTTTCTGTTATGGTCAACATCTTCCTTTGCTGCTTAGGCTTACTACCAGAAGCCTTAGAAGATGATGGACGTTTGGGAGATAATGCAGGGGTGAAATACAAAAGTCTCACAAAATAACAAGCACAATGTATTATGAAGCACAACGTATTATGAAGCACAACGCGAACGGCGCACACGTGAGTAGACTGAACGGGTGATGCGAGACAATGGAAGATGCTGGGAGAACCAAACTTCAGTCAAAAAGCCAATCAGACCCATGATACAGAACATACAGAAAAACAATTCTGTGATTTGTCGTCTCTCACCCATCAGCCAGTAGCATCCCATGTACTATCTCACGTAGGTGCGACCCTTTGCGTTTTCCAAGACGCTGATTCGCTATCGTACAGTATTTTACATGGTGCAATACTGTGAGTTATATGTTTAAATTTGTTTTTTTACTATTTTTTACTGTTTTATTATTCTTTGGCTAGGAAATACTTATTTTATCAATAAAATGATGAAAATACTGGAAATTTTAATATGTACTATCTCACGTAGGTGGGACCCTTTTCGTTTTCCAAAACGCCAACACCGTTATCGTATTTTATATGGTGCAATACTGTGGGTTGCATGTTTAAATTTATGTTTTTTACTATTTTTTACTGTTTTATTATTCTTAGGCTAGGAAATACTTTTTTTTTATCAATACAATAATGAAAATACTGGAAATTTTAATATGTACTATCTCACGTAGGTGCGACCCTTTGCGTTTTCTGAAACTCCAATACCCGTTTCGAATTCTCTATGGTGCAGAGTTACATGTTTAAATATATGTTGTTTACTATTTTTAATGTTTTATTATTCTTAGGCAAGGAAATCCTTTTTTTTATCAATAATATAATGATTTATTTTTTTTAATAAAATAATGAAAATACTGAAAATTGTAATATTTCCACATATCGTGGATTCTCGCATATACCCAGAAAAAAAAAAGCTCGCCAAGAAATACCGCGATGCTCTGAATTCGCGGTAGTTGAATTGCGATATAGTAAGGGATTACTGTATATATATAAACAATATCTTTCACATTATTGTAAAACTTTCTTTTTGAGTGAGAGAATGTTTAGCAAGATTGGATACTATTAATTTACACCAACTCATTCTATCGCTTGAACACCTCTTGCCTAAACTGGACAGGGCATCCCATTGCTTCAACTTTGTGTACCTCTATTTCAAATATTAGGTATACGCAAGTCATACATTTTCACTTTATTTCATTGTCCAACCATTTTAGATATTTAAACCAATTTAGCCTTCTCAGTGTTACAATCTCCATTAAGCTTTTTGTGTTCCCACATGTATTATGACACTTATTTGTTATGTTTGCAAATGTATTAGGAAATCACAGATTCTTTATTTGCTCCTCATCTTCAGTGTTTAGTGTTTTTTATGTTCCCATTTGGATTCACGTTCCTACACTTATGTGCAGTTGTTTAGCTTTTCTATCATATAATAGTACTGTATCTTGGTTACTCTCGACATGGATCTTTTATCAATACCTATTCAACTTTACTTAATATTTTGTTGCCAACCCTTCTAATGGCGAAGCTTGCTATTATGAGGTTTATTATGTGACTTCATTGTAGGTCTTCAGACATCATTTTTATCTTTTTATAGTAAAGGTATAACATATTTGAATGACTGAAAGTTGTTATGTGACAAAAAGTTGTGGAAAGTCCACACAATTAGAACATAAGAGACAGTCACAATATTAATATATATTCAGCTAGTCACTCAATATTATATAGTACATACCATTGTCAAGTCATTTAATGAGATGGAATAATTTTTTTCAGGAAAGAAATTTTTCTCTCACATTTTTAAGGCATTATATATCTTCATGTTTATTAGTTCCTCCGCGTTGCCTTGCGTGTCGTGAAAGGCTACTAAATAGGGTGGAGCAAGAGGATTGAGAATCCTCTCCTTTGTATTTTCTTCCTTCAAAATTTTTTTCTCTAACTCAGCCATCCCCCTTTATAAGGGTGACTATGGCTCTTGTACATAGACTTCGTTTGTTGAAATCTTAGCATTTACTCATACGTTTGTTAGGCATTTGATTACTGGCACTCAGGTACAGACAGTGTTTCGACCTGGAGGGGGAGACTGGCATCGTAGTCCGTGGCTTAGGGTCAGCTGTGACGCTGGTCAAGCTTTATTTTGATGTTGGTGGAGGCACTACTCATTCGCCATCCCCGCTCAGAGAAATCACTACGCAGCGAGAGTAAGTAAATTTCTCTTTTTTTTTTTTCTTCTTTTTTTTATAGATACTCCACTTAATACTTCAAGTATAATTTTGATCATGGAAGGAGTATAATTATCTTGTAACATGTAAACACGTTAATCTTTTGTTATTCTGTTGTTTAACATTGTAGTTTGTTGAATCAAGTGATAATTGTAGATTGGTGTATAATCTTTCCCACAGAGCTATCATGGTATTAGTGTATGAAGTGTTGATGACACATGTGGTTGTGTGCAGTGCAGTCTTCCATCATGTTTTACTGGGTTGCTATCATTGTCTTTGGTAAGAAGGCGTCTTTGAGAAATGAATACCGGAGAGTCTTTTCTTGGTGTAGAAAAAATATTGTTGTGTGTGTGTGTGAGATTACCTAATTGTGCTTACGGGTATCTTCCCGTCTCCTCATCGGTGCCATTTTGTACTTAGTGATACTTATCATACCTGTCCTTAAAACTATGGATTGAGTTAGCATTAACTACCTCCTTGCTTAGCAAATTCCAATTATCAAATACTCTTGCACTGAAAAAGTATTTTCTTACATCCTGCAAAGAAGTTTTCTTACGAAGCTTCAAACTCTGACCTCTAGTTCTAGAGCCAGCCATATCAAAATATCGATCCCTATCCACTCTATCATAACCATGAAGAAATTTAAAGACTGTCACTATATCCCCCTCAATCTTCTTGCTTCGAGTGATGGTAAGTCTAATTCCCTCAGCCTCTCATCATAACTGAGATTGCGTATTTCTGGCACCAGTTTGGTGGCATGTCTTTGAACTTTTTCAAGCTTAGCTACGTGCTTTTTCAAGTGCGGATTCCAAAAGGTGGCTGCATATTCAAGTTTTGGCCTCACATACGTTACATAAATATTTCTGAACATTTCCTTGTCCATGTGCCTGAAGGCTACCCTTACATTTGCTAAGAAAGCATATGCTGCCCTTACTATACCATTTATATGTATTTCTGGAGACAAATCTGCCAGTATGTTTACTCCTAGATCTCTCTCATTTTATGTCTCTTGAAGTTCTACCCTGCCACCGAGTAGTCAAGCTTGGGCCTTCTTGCACTTGTACCCATTCTCATTACCTTACATTTTGAAATACTGAATTTCATTAGCCACTTTACGTACCACTCACGGAGACTATTTAGATCTTCCTGAAGTTCCTTACCATTGTTCTCGTTTCTTTCTTCACAATCTTTGCATCATCTGCAAACATATTCATTAATGAATTTACAGACTTTGGTAGGTCATGTACATATACAAGAAACAAAAGTGGCCCTAAAACTGAACCCTGTGGAACTCCACCACTAACTCTTCTCCATTCAGACACTGAGTGTCTTACTCTAACCCTCTGTTCCCTTCCTTCTAAGTAAGTCTTCATCCATTCCAAGACATTTCCACCTACTCTAGCCATTACTTGCAGCTTCTTAATAAGTCTCCCGTGTGGAACAGTGTCAAATGCTTTCTGGAAGTCTAGGAATATGCAATCTGCCCAGCCCTCTTTCCTGTAAGATTCGGCTTACCTCATCATAAAATTCTAATAAGTTTGTTACTGTTGATCTACCTTCTCTGAAGCCATGTTGTCTCACTGACAAAATGTTGAAGGTTTCCAAGTGAAGAGAGATATGTTTCCTTAGTAGTTTCTCCATAACTTAGCAAACTATGCTGGTCAAGGAAACTGGTCTATGATTTAGAGCCGTATCCCTCCTTCCCTTTTTGAAGAGAGGTATCACGTTTGCTTGTTTCCAGTATCTTGGAATCTCCCCTGACTCCAGTGACTTTGTAAATATGATACTTAGTGCCACTGATACTGAATTTGTGCATTTTTAAAGTACATGAGGGGATATATCATCAGGACCTGTAGTTTTATGGACATCTAACTCCATCAGCACTTTGCATACCTCTGTAGCTGAAAGGTTGATGTTCTCTAATACTGGACCATGAGATTCTATCTCTGCAATCTGAGGGGGTGGGGTATTTTCTACTGTAAATACTGACTGAAACTCCTTGTTCATTTCTTTGGAGATCTCTTCATCCTTCTCAGTGATGCTTCCATCCACTCTCGTAAGCCTTAAAACCTGTTCTTTTACCTTCAGTTTTCCTCTGATAAAGCTGTGGAAAAGCTTGGGATTTTCTTTAGCCTTCCTGGTGATGTCCCTTTCATAGTCTCTCTCCGCCTCTCTTCCTTTACTTAGGTAATCATTTCTTGCTCTTTTGTAGGTTTGCCAGGCATTTATGTTTTTTCTCCTCCTGCACCTTTTCCAGCATTTGTCTCTCCACTCCTTAGCTCTTTTACACTCATTATCAAACTATTTCTCTCTGGCACGAATTACACCTACATTGGTGACAGGTATGCACCAATCTACTATCTTCTCATATTTCTCACAAAAGATGTCATACATGTCTAGTACAGATTTGTTGTAAAATAAGGTTCTCCAGTCAATAACTGCAAAAAGCTCATTCATTTTGATGTAATCTCCTTTCGGATAGTTCCTCCTCATGTCCTTAGTGCCTCTACTTTCAGGCAGAATATCTTCTATGATATACTCCTTCAACAACACACAGTGGTCACTCTTTCCAGTTGGTGGTTCATACTCAAGTTTTTCAATATCCAACACGTTATCTGTGAATACTAAATTAAGTAGTGATGGCTCATCCCCACCCCTGGCCCTCGTTGGTTCCATTACATGTTGGTTTAGGAAATTCCCTTGTACGCAATCTAGGAATCTTGCCCCGAATGAGTCCTCACCACTGTGTGGGTCAAGATTTATCCAATCTATCTCTTTATGATTAAAATCTCCCATAATGAAAATCCTACATTTTCTCTTCCGTGCCATGTTAACAACTGATTTTTTGACTTCAGTAGCACCTATATGACCTTCCTCATAAACTTCTAGCCTATGTTGGTTCCGTGGTGGGTTATATGCAAGTGTTATTATAATGACTGACCCAGTATTTATGCGAGCAACAACAAATTCCTTGAACTCACTCTCTATAGCTAAGTTTATTTCTTCAACCTGAATCCTTTCACTTATGAACAGTGCTATCCCTCCACCATTCCTCTCATATCTTTCAATCCTTAATAATCTGAAGCCTTTAGGATAAACTGGTACACTGTTTATATCCTCACTCAACTTAGTCTCTGTAACTGCCACTATATCTGCCTTACTGTTGTGAATCCTATCTTTTAATTCTACTGCCTTACCAGCTAATCCATCAGCATTTGTGTATAACAATCTTAATGAGGCCCCAACCCCTGATCTTTCATTATCTTCTTTATCTCCCCTTTGTCTGGAAGAAATGAAAATTTCTCTTCTCTTCATTTCTATCCTCATTTAACCTTTTAGCCTTTTGCAATAAGTTTTTGATCTTTTCCATCTCTTCCTGTGTTCTGTATCGTGTAATGAACACTTCTTTGAATTCTTGAAGGTTTTTAGACTTTTTTTCCTCATCAATATTTCTCTACATGTTTCCCCTCTCAAAGGTTACTTTTGCTGGTCTCTGCTTTCCCTCCCTCGAATATTTGCCTAGTTGGTGAATGTTTACAATATCCTCAGGACCACAAACTACTCCAAGCTTTCTTATCAGGTCTACAACCCTAGCTTTATTTTCTTCAAGTCTCCCCTGCCATGTTGGCTCCTGGGATTTGCTTATGCCTGAGATTACCACTGTCTTCTCTTTATCAAGTGCCTGTTTTATCAGCGGATTTGCCCTTTCCATCGCAACGTCTTTAATTTTTTTTATTACTGTTGCTTTATAGTCAAATGTTTGTATGTTTTCCAGTGCCACCACCTTCACAGCCTCTTTTATTGCCACATTCCCATTTAGTGCATCAGCAAAGGAAGTTTTCATGGCATCATGTTCCATATATAGCTCTTGAAACTCTTTTCTAAACTGTTCGATGTTTTTCTTAATCTGCACATTCCAAGCTGCAATCTCGTCTCTCTCAGGAGAGCAGTGAATTAATATTTAATTAATTTAGGTTGTCATTCAGCTGTTTGTTGTTATCTTCTTGTTTAGAAATTCTGGTTTCTAGCTCACTCTTTTCCCCTTCCAGCTTCTTTATTCGTTTTTCTAATTCTTTTCCCTTCTGCCCTTGTGCTTTATTTGCTTCCTCCAAACATCTTATTTCCTCTCTGAGTGTTTCATTCTCTTTCATTTCTCTATCCATACTCCGAATTTTATCATCAACGCTTATAACCATTGTCTCTAAATCCTTGAATTTCTGTTTTAATCTCCTAATAGCTGCTACTCCTCCTGCTGCTACATCCCATGAAAATCCTCTATCATTCCTCCCCAACAAATAGGTTGGGGGGGTTTGGGACCGAGATGGCCTCATTTTCATGTTTTCCCTTTCACAGAATATAGAAAGAAGACGAAGAGAAAGTGAAAAAAAAGCGAGAAAAGCTTTTTTTAAACTTCACACATAATTTCTATATCTTCATATAAGTACTATTTAGTTACTCAATTTACCTCTTTTCTGGTAACACATTATAACTTAAAATTTGACTTTGGTAATTTGAGAGAAAAAAATGTAAAACAAAAGTCTACTTGAAGGAAAACTTGAATTTGTGTCTGAGGAGACACCCACCTGTTTCTGCTATACAGTATATTCTTCCTAACTCTGTGTGTGTGTATATGTGTGATTACCTAATTGTGTTTACGTGAAAGAGCCCAAAGCTCGTATCTTCTCGTCTCCTGATCGGTTCCATTTTGTACTTAGTGATACTTATCATACCTGTCCTTAAAACTATGGATTGAGATAGCATTAACTACCTCCTCGCTTAGCGAATTCCAATTATTAACTACTCTTACACTGAAAAAGTATTTCCTTACATCCTGCAAAGAAGTTTTTGTACGAAGCTTCAAACTATGACCTCTAGTTCTAGAGCCAGCCATATCAAAATATCGATCCCTATCCACTCTATCATAACCATGAAGGAATTTAAAGACTGCCACCATATCCCCCCTCAGTCTTCTTGCTTCGAGCGATGGTAAGTCAAATTCCCTCAGCCTCTCATCATAACTGAGATTACGTATTTCTGGCACCAGTTTTGTGGCATGTCCTTGAACTTTTTCAAGCTTAGCTATGTGCTTTTTTAAGTGTGGATTCCAAAAGGGGGCTGCATATTCAAGTTTTGGCCTCACATAGGTTACATAATTATTTCTGAACATTTCCTTGTTCATGTGCCTGAAGGCTACCCTTACATTTGATAAGAAAGCATATGCTGCCCTTACTATGCCATTTATATGTATTTCTGGAGAAAAATCTGCCAGTATGTTTACTCCTAGATCTCTCATTTTCTGTCTCTTGAAGTTGTACTCCAGCCACCGAGTAGTCAAGCTTGGGCCTTCTTGCACTTGTCCCCATTCTCATTACCCTACATTTTGAAGTACTGAATTTCCTTAGCCACTTTTCTGACCACTTATGCAGACTATTTACTTCTTCCTGAAGTTCTCTACCATTGTTCTCGTTTCCTTCTTTCTTCACAATCTTTGTATCATCTGGAAACATATTCATGAATGAATTTACAGACTCTGGTAGGTCATTTACATATACAAGGAACAAAAATGGCCTTAAAACTGAACCCTGTGGAACTCCACTACTAACTCTTCTCCATTCAGACACTGAGTGTCTTACTCTAACCCTCTGTTCCCTTCCTTCTGAGTAAGTTTTTATCCATTCTAAGATATTTTCTCCTATTCTAGCCATTGCTTGCAGCTTCTTAATAAATCTCCCATGTGGGACAGTGTCAAATGCTTTCTGGAAGTCTAGGAATATGCAATCTGCCCAGCCCTCTCTTTCCTGTAAGATTCGGCTTACCTCATCATAAACTTCTAATAAGTTTGTTACTGTTGATCTATCTTCTCTGAAGCCATGTTGTCTCACTGACAAAAAGTTGAAGGATTCCAAGTGAAGAGAGATATGTTTCCTTAGTAGTTTCTCCATAACTTAGCAAACTATGCTGGCCAAGGAAACTTGTCTATAGTTTAGAACCTTATCCCTCCTTCCCTTTGTGAAGATAGGTATCACGTTTGCTTGTTTCCAGCATCTTGGAATCTCCCCTGACTCCAGTGACTTTTTAAATATGATACTTAGTGCCAATGATATTGAGTTTGTGCATTTTTTAAGTACATGAGGGGATATGTCCTCAGGACCTGTAGCTTTATGAACATCTAACTCCATCAGCGCTTTGCATACCTCTGTAGCTGAAAGGTTGATGTTCTCTAATACCGGCCCATGAGCTTCTATCTCTGCAGTCTGAGGGGGTGGGGTATTTCGCTCTCTTAAGCCTTAAAACCTGTTCTTTTACCTTCAATTTTCCTCTGATAAAGCCGTGGAAAAGCTTGGGATTTTCTGTTTTCTTTAGCCTTCCTGGTGATGTCCCTTCCATAATCTCTCTCCGCCTCTCTTCTTTTACTTAGGTAATCATTTCTTGCTCTTTTATAGGTTTACCCCCAGGTTCTCATGCTTTGTGAGGGGCAGGGGTTGGTTGTGCTAGTTTGTCCTCTCTCGCAGCTTTGGAGGGTGGACCTATGACATAGACGCTGCCACGCCAGGTCCACATCAATTGTCTCTCACTCCAGTGGAGGCCTTAGTCAATCTGGAAACAAGTCGCTCTCAAAATAGAGACAGAACCAATAGTCCCAGTCATATGCACACATAGGTGATTCAATTTATAAACTCC
>JAXCGZ010016606.1:0-13913 GCA_037179515.1 Halocaridina rubra
ACCTGACCCTCTGGTTTCATATATTGTTAAAATCAATATCCTTCTCATTTATCTTAACTTGATAGTTAGTTTGATACACGAAATAATTTAATACTTAAATATATATAAAAAAAAAACACACCTGTCAACAGTAAAGAGTTAAGTTGTCAAGTAGCACAGCTGTCTTATTTATTTATTTTTGCTTTCTCTTTTATTATTATTTTTTTCATTTTGTATAAATTGAGTTAGATTTAAAGTCTGATCCTGTGATATCATACCTTGGTTAGCAAGTGATCAATGCATGCTTTTTTTTTTTTTTTTTTAATGACCAGTTTATCAGTTAAGAAGAATATATAGCAGAAACAGGTGGATGTCTCCTCAGATAAAAGGTCGAATTTTCCTTCAAGTGGACTTTTGTTTTGCATTCCCCTCTCAAATTACCAAAGTCAAATTTTAAGTTAGGATGCATGTTACCAGAAAAGAGATGAATTGAGTAACTAAATTGTACTCATATGAGGATACAGTAATTCTGTGTGAAGCTTAAATATAAGCTTTTCTCTCTCTCCTTTTTTCTTCTCTCTTAATTCTGTGAAAGAGAAAACATCAAAATGAGGCCATCTCTGTTCCAACCCCCCCCCCCATCCAACTATTGGGGGAGGGGTGGTAGAGGATCTCCGGGGGATGTAGCAGGAGTAGGAGTGGATGTTAAGAGATTATAACAAAATATCAAGAAATTAGATACAGAGGTTATAAACCTTGATGAAAATCTACGGAATATGGATAGAGAAATTAAAGAGAATGAAACATTCAGAGAGGAAATAAGATGTTTTGAGGTAGCAAAAAAAACACAAGGCCAAGACAGAAAAGAACTATAATGATGAATATAGAAGCTGGAAGGGTGAAGAGTGACCTAGAAACCAGAATTTCTAAACAAGAAGATAACAACAAACAGTTGAATGACAATCTGAACGAATTAAGTGTTAGTTCACTGCACTCTTCTGAGAGAGACGAGATTGAAGCTTGGAATGTCCAGATTAAGGAAAACACAGAGCAGTTTAGAAAAGAGTTTCAGGAGTTGAATACGCAACATGATGCCATGAAAACTTCCTTTGCTGATGCACTAAAGGGGAATGTGCCAGTAAAACAGGCTGTGAAGGTTGTGGCACTGGAAAGCATACTACCAGTTGACTATAAAGTAACAGTAATAAAAAAATTTAAGAAGTTGTGATGGAATGGGCAAATCCACTGATTAATGAGGCACTTGATAAAGAGAAGACAGTGGTAGTCTCAGACATAAGCAAATCCCAGGAGCCAACATGGCAGGGGAGACTTGAACAAAATAAAGCTGGGGTTGTAGACCTGATAAGAAAGCTTGGAGTAGTCTGTGGTCCTGAGGATATTGTAAGCATTCACCAACTACGTAAATATCCTAGGGAGGGAGAGTAGAGACCAACAAAAGTAACCTTTGAGTGAAGGGTTACATGTAGAAAAATATTGATGAGGAGAAAAGTCTAAAAGACCTTCAAGAATTCAAAGAAGTGTTCATTAGACAATACAGAACACAGGAAGAATTGGAAAGGATTAAATACTTGTTGCAAGAGACTAGAAGGTTAAATGAGGAAAGAAATGAAGGAGAAGAAAAATTTTCATTTCAAAGTTCTTCCAGACAAAGGGGAGATAAAAAGATGATGACAGAAGATCAGGGGATGGGGCCTCATTAAGATTCTTATATACAAATGGTGATGGATTAGCTGATCTGGCAGTAGAATCAAAAGATAGGATTCACAACAGTAAGGCAGATATACTAGCAGTTACAGAGACTGAGTTGAGTGAGGACATAAAAAGTGTTAGTTTTTCCTAAGGGATTCAGAATGTTAAGGGTTGAAAAATCTGAGAGGACTGGTGGAGGGATAGCACTGCTCATAAGTGAAAGGATTCAGGTTGAAGAAATAAACTTGTCTATAGATAGTGAGTTCAAGGAATTTCTAGTTGCTCGCATAAATACTGGGTCAAAGAGCATTATAATAACTGTTGTATATAACCCAACAAGGAACAAACATAGGCTAGAAGTTTATGAGAATAGTCATATAGGTACTATTAAAATCATAAACTCAGTTGTTAACATTGCACAGGAGAGAAAAAGTAGAAATTTTATTATGGAAGATTTTAATCATAGAAAGATAGCTTGGATAAATCTTGACCCACAAAGTGGTGAGGACTCATTCGGGGCAAGAATCATCGATTGCGTACAAGGGAATTTCCTACACCAACATGCACTGGAACCAATGAAGGCCAGGAGTGGGAATGAACCATCACTACTTAATCTCGTATTCACAGATAACGTCTTGGATATTGAAAAAATTGAGTATGAACCATCAATTGGAAAGAGTTACCACTGTGTGTTGTTGATGGAGTATATCATTGAAGATGTTCTGCCTGGGAGTAGAGACACTGAGGACATGAGGAGGAACTATCCGAAAGGAGATTACATCAAAATGAATGAGCTTTTTGCAGTTATTGACTGGAGGACCTTATTTTAAAGCAAATATGTACAAGAAACGTCCAGCATCTTTTGTGAGGAATATGATAAGATAGTAGATTGCTTTGTACCTGTCACCAAAGAAGTTGTAATTCATGCCAGAGAGAAATGGTTGGATAATGAATGTAAAAGAGCTAAGGAGTGGAGAAACAAATGCTGGAAAAGGTATAGGAGGAGAAAAAACATAAATGCCCGACAAACCTTCAAAAGAGCAAGAGATGATTACCTAAGTAAAAGAAGAGAGGCAGAGAGAGACTATGAAAGGGACATCACAAGGAAGGCTAAAGAAATCCCGAGCTCTTCCACACCTTTAACAGTGGAAAACTGAAGGTAAAAGAACAGGTTTTAATAATAATAATAATAATAATTTTAAGGCTTAAGAGAGCGGATAGGAGCATCACTGAGACAGATGAAGAGATCTGCAAAGAATTGAACTAGGAGTTTCAGTCAGTATTTACAGTAGAAAATACCCCACCCCCTCAGATTGCTCATAATTGCAGTGTCCTCTATTCTACTCAGCCTGTGTGACAGAGGTGATCTTAAGGTTGAGGCCATAGTCTTGGCATCTGTCTGTGGTGCCGGGAATCGAAATTGTGCTCACCACATCCGGGATTCAAGGCAGCATTCCATAAATTTAAATTTTAAATTTGTTCCAGCTTTCCAAAAATTAATTCAAATCTTTTTTAATGTATCATTGCATTTCGAAAATTAAAGGAAGTTGAATTCTGAGTTTCATTTAACCGAGTTGAGGTAGCCTGGGTGGGGTGTTGAAGTACAGTAATATCTGTCCTGTCTGTTTGTGAGCTCTTAACCGAGTTCAGTACTTTGAGTCTCTTTAGTAAAACAGAACCTTAACAACCCTCCCACAGTGCTCACCACCTTTGGGATTCGAGGCTGCATTCCATAAATTTATATTTTTTAATTTGTTCCTGTTTTCCAAAATTTAGTTTTTTTAATGTGTCATTGCATTTCCAATATAAAAAGAAATTTGAATTCCGAGTTTTATTTAACCGAGTAGTGGTGTTCGGGTGTGCAAATAATATCTGTCCTGTATGTTTTTGAGCTCTATACCATGTTCAGTAGAACAGAAACTTACCAATAACGTTCCCACATTAATATTATGATATGTTCCATTGGTCATAATAACACTGAAGTCACCATAACTTCCTATTATTTTTTTTTACCTTCTGTAGTAGAATTATGCTACTATAATATTCTTTAGAAAAAGCCTTTGTAACAGAGTGTTCCGCTCCAAGTTACCAGAAGTCATCATAGATGCCATTTTAGCTACTTAGTGAAATTTTAACTTTTTTTTTCTTTTCTTACAATAATAAAATGTCGCTTCTTGCATTTTGCAGATTCCCACCCCCATGGCATGACCAACCACTCGACATAAAGATCGAGCTCCCTGGCAACCCCAAAAGCTTGGTAAACCCGCTTGTCCTTAAAAACATATGCAAGAACAAAATTCAGAGCTGGAGCAGGCCAAACTCTCAAGTCTACTTCACTGACGGTTCGGTAAATTAAGAATCTGGAGCCTCAGCCACCGCCTTCACCACTGGAAACCATGTCCTATCCTGGAGACTGTCAAACTCCTGCTCATCGCTCCAGACTGAGCTTGTTGCCATAGCCAACGCCCTCGACTTCTTCATCCAGCAAGGAGCTGACCATGCCCTAATTCTCTCTGACTCTAAAGGCGCCTTACAGGCCATCAAGAAGCCACTCCTCAGAGACAATGTACGTATCATCACCACCATCCTCAGCCACTACCACAGGACAACCAGCCTTGGAAAAGCCATCACTCTTGCCTGGATTCCCAGCCACATCGGCATCAAGGGAAATGAGGAAGCCGATCAAGCCGCCAAACAAGCCACTCTCAGAGCAGAAATCCAAATATCTCTGTCTCCTGGGATTCAACAGATAAAAAATAAAACCACCAAGTCACTCCTTAATGCCTTAATAACTAAACACAAGCTGTGCACAGACATTGGCTCCCCCTCCACCTGGTGGTACAAAGCCACCACTGATCTTCAGCAAATCACCCTGCCTAAGAACCTTCGACGAAGCATGGCGGTCAATGGTTACCGTCTGAGACTCAGGTACAAGTGGACCTGGCGAATAGTGGAGGATATCATCAGGGAATGCACCTTTTGCCAGGTAGCCTCACCACATCCACTGCTCCATTACATTCTCGAATGTGATTCCTTTTCAGAAATTCGATGGAAAACTGGTGCCCCCGCAACATCCAGCAAAGATCTATGCCCTTCATGTTGCTAGCTCCATTATCAGACTAGCAACAAGCAACTACATGAACAGTCTACTAAATATCATCAGTCAATACCCTCCATCAAGATAACCATGTAATAACTCTCTCTCACCAACAAAACAGGAATTCATTTAAATTGTTTGATGTAAACTAATAATCCTCAACTGAACACTTATGCTCTCCATTATCTTTACAGATTTGCACAACCTCACCTGCGGGCCAAATAGGAAAGTCCGATCACCCTCAAGAGTGAATACCACAAACAATAACAAGATTTCACCCCACCTCCTCACCAAATAGGAAACCCCATTCGCCCGCCAGAGCGAATACCACCTACATTCAAACAAATCTTACCCCACCTGCAGGCCACAAGGGAAGGTCCGCTAACCCTCAAGGGAGAACATCCAAGGAAGCCTGTTCTCAGCTTTTCTCTCATGTATGATGCCGTAATCCTAACGAGTCTGTTAGATAAGTTGTTTACCCAATTTTCTTATTATAAAATTCCTCTTGCTGAAAATTTTTTTTAAATTTTAAAAATTGCTCTTGCTGATAAATTTTATAATAAATCTGACCTTGTTGATACGTCATTAGCCTGTCAAGATACATTTCAGTAGCTTCTTTACTACTTGAATATTAAAATTCCTTCTCCTGCAATGCAAAGAACGCTCTGCAGATATCAACCAGTAACCTATTTAGCCCATAATTATTTCTCGTTACTTTTGTTTGCTTCTGCTTGTTTTACCTAAAATACTGTCTCTCCCTTGCATCTCTGCCATAATTGCCTGCCAGGGACCACCACTATAGTAAAAAAAATTGGGGGAGCAAATTACTGCTCTTGATAAACCAGACAGGCTGGCCAAATGATGACTTCACCAAAATGGGCGCTTGATTACTCTTAATTTGGTGGCCAAACATCCTAGAAGCAAGATCTCGCCTCTTTTTCGTGGCAGAATATTAAGGTCATCTTCACAGGAATTTATCTGGCACAAACAAAGTGAGAAATAGTGTATGGTAAAGCTTGTTGGTCAAGCAATTCGGGAATTAGAGAAACTTGTTAAATCCATTATTGGTCAAATCAGTTACTGGTCAAATCCTAAGTAATTTTTCTCAGTCCCATTTCCACACAAATGCACTTTTGAAGATTACCTAGCTGGAATTTCATTTGCCAAATTTAATTCCTTGACCTGGAAATTACCACTGCTATACAGTGATGAAAATTTCTTTCTGTTACAGTGCTTCGCTCCAAGTCACCAGAGGTCTTTATAGAGGCCTTATTAGTGATTTTATTGTCTTTTAACTGTCTTTTCTTTTCTTACTAAAATGATTCTCACTCCTTACCTTTTGCAGATTATGATTATTTGCAATTTATATTTCAGCTTATAGCTAATTTTAAATATGTATTATGTAATATTCTTGTATGTGTAGAAAGCATGATCCAAATATAAAAATCTCCCTCCTATTTCTTTGTTGTCTGCTTTTCTCTCGTGTAGTGCTGACATATCTTGTAAATAAGTTTTTTACACAATTTTCTTATGATAAAACAGCTCTTGCTGATAAATTTTCATATTATAAAAATTGCTATTGCTGATAATTTTGTTATAAATTTGACCTGCTAATATGTCATTAGCCTGTCTAGGTTCATTTCTGTAGCTTCTTTACCATTTGAATAGTTAAAATTCCGTCTCCTGCAACACAAAGAACGTTCTAGAGAATGTTTGCCAGTAACCTAGTTTGCCGATAATAATTTTCGTTTTTTTTATTTACTTCCGCTTGTTGCACCTAAAATACTGTCTCTTCCTTGCATCTCTGCCATAATTGCCTGCCAGGGACCACCATTACAGTAGCCCTCAAATATTATATGAAGAAGTTATTTCTATGGATATGTATCCTATAGGTAACGTCACCAGGAGGGACATTAAATTGTCTTCAATTGGCGGCCAAACATCCCAGAGTCAAGATCTCGCCTCAGCAGCCAAGCTTACTTCAAACCTTATTTATGTGGCATCTTCACAGGAATTCATCTGGCACAAACAAGGTGTGACAGAGTGTTTCGCTCAAAGTCAAAAGAGACTGTAGTATATGCCTTATTAGTTAATATAGTAACTATTAACTGTCTTTTTTTTTTGCTAAAATAATTTTTACTCCTTGCCTTTTGCAGATTATGATTATTTGCAATTTATATTTCTGCTTATAGCTAATTTTAGATATATCTTATATAATATTCTTGTACGTGTTGAAAGCATGATCCCAATATAATCTCCCTCCTATTTCTGTTTTCTGATCTTTCTTTTTCCACATGAACGAGGCCATAATCACCATTACAGTAGCCCTTGAATAGTATATGAACAAGCTACTTCTCTGGATATATAACCTATAGATGATGTCACCAGGAGGGACATTAACTTGTCTTCATTTGGCGGCCAAACATCCCAGAGGCAAGATCTTGCCTCAACAGTCAAGCTTAATTCAAACCTTATTTACGTGGCATCTTCACGAGAATTCATCTGGCACAAACAAGGTGCGATAAAGTGTTTTGTTCAAAGTCACCAGAGGCTGAAGTAGATGCCTTATTAGTTAATTTAGTAACTATTAACTGACTTTTTTCCCTTACTAAAATAATTCTCACTCCTTGCCTTTTGCAGATTATAATTATTACCAATTTATATTTCAACTTAAAGCTAATTTTAAATATATCTTATTTGATACTCTTGGATGTGTTGAAAGCATGATCCCAATATAAGAATCTCCCTTCTATTTCTGTTTTCTGATATTTCTTTTTCTTCATGAACGAGGCCATAATACTATCGAGTCTGTTAGATACTTTTTTACACAATTTTTTTTATAATAAAATAGCTCTTGCTGATGATTTTTTTATAATATAAAAATCCCTCTAACTGATCATCTTTTTTTTAATTTAACCCTGCTGATATTTGTTTTGGTACTTCATTATTGACTGTTCAGAAAACCACCATGGTTACCGGGCAGTCACAAGAAACCAACATGGAGACCAGACAGTCACAGGAAACCATCTAAACTTTTGATGAGGAGAGTTACCTGGACAAGATGATATACTATGAGTGAGAAATATGGCTATTCCCTAGGACTGACGCTCCTTGAGTTGACTCACAGTATGATGACTAAACGCCGAGCCGAGCTGGAGAAGAAAGCATGTGAGCAGGAGCAGGAACAAGCACAACGAGAAAGTGCACAAGCACAATGCGGTTATGACCAGGCACAGGCACAAGCACAGCGCAAACATTAGCTTGCTTCTTGCTTACTCGGCTTCGAGCAGGAACCCCAGACAGTGGTCCTTCACCCGGAGATGGGGACCAGCCTCATGAGAGGCCCCCCAATACGGAAATACAAGGACGACGGCAAGCAACTGCTCGCCTCCATGCCACCCCATCTGCTAGTCCTGGTCAATGAAGTCAACCACAGGCAATTGAGGAACTACGAGAGACTTAAAAGCACCCTCCTTGCCTCGCAGAACTTTTCACCAGCTGAGTGTTGTGCTAGGTATGTCTCTGCTTTCCCATTGAAGGAGGAGAACTGTAGTACCTTTGGCAAATGCAAGGCTTGCCTCTTTAATAATTGCTTGCGAGTTGCAAAGTGTCATATGAGAAGTGGTATCCATTCTAGATGTTTGATTCAATTGCCAATGAATTCCCTACGAATGTTGTTGCATATGAAAGGACTCAGCTTAAGGATGAGATCAACTTCAAGAAACGTTTTGCTGCTCTGGATGAGTACCTCCAGCACAACCAGTCTGGAGTAAGTGTCTGTGACCTTATGAGGGCAAGAATGGTCGATCCCAAGGCTCATCCTCAGAGTATCATCTCCCCCGCTACAGGCCATGATTCTCACCGGAAAGTAGATCGCAAGAACGGGAAACACAAGGGCCCTTCTCAGAACTTCAGTAGTCCAGCTCATCCTCCTCACACTCCTAAGCCTTATTACAGCCATGAACCCACACTCAAGAAGGACGACTCGGTAAGACCTAAGCCTCATCAGTTCAGGGGCAAGGGCAATTACCTTGCGCCACCTTTCCAGAGTTTTCAGCTGAACTCAAAGAGCCACCACACTCCCTCTCACAGTGGCGCCCCGCTAAACCTTCTGGCTGCTCACTCGGCCCATGCTGTAGAAACAAGGCCAGAGAGGGACACTGAGGATAACGCCGAGGAACCACCGTACAAACCTGCCAATGTGGAATTCACCAAATATGATGATCCCAAGATGATCCCAAAATGCTTACGAACTATAAATGGTGTGGAAGCTGAGGTAGCCCTCAATGCAGGGGCTAGTAGCATGTTTGTTGATGAGAGATTTCTCAGGGATGAAGACTTCACCAGCAAAGTCGCTCATGTGTGGGTTGCTGAAGGAGAACCTCAAATACAATGCTGCTGTGTCATTGACCTGGATTACAAATACTATATGGGAAAAGCCCCCGCTGTGGCATTGATTGAGCTTATGTACCCTTTCTTGCTGGGTCGTGTACTGAACCTAGCTCCTATCTTCCAGGCCGACCTCTACCATGAGGACATTTTTCAGTGGAACATCCCTCGGGCGATATCACAACAAGCCATTTCAGCAGCAACTGCTGGATCTGATGACAGGAATTTGGATGATTCTCCGACTGACTCCATTGAGTATGTCGCAGTTAGTACCCGTAATATGGAGAGTTCCCCCTCCTTTACCAGATGATGCACCTCTAGAGCCACTGAAGTACCGTCCAGACTTCGCCAAACTGCAGCAGGACTGCCCAAGCCTCAAATTCTGGATGCAATAGGCTGCCGAGAGAAGAGCCTTTATGGTGAGAGGATGAGGCAAGATCACTTACGCCCTTGAAGATGGAGTCCTTCGTAGGCATGTGACTAAAGATGGCCACATCTTTAAACAGTTGGTGGTGCCCGCCTTGTTTTGCTGCCAGGCTATGTATGTGGCACACCATTTATCTCTAAGCGGGCACAGAGGCAAAGCAAACACTTGGCACGTCCTTCAGAAGGGTTTTGCATGGCCAAACATGTACGCCGAGGTAGACAGATACGTGGCCTCCTGCCCTGTCTGTCAATCCACCTCTACGGCACTGGTTCCAAAAGTCCCAATGGGGATAACTAAGCTTTCAACAGGGCCATTTTCCAAGTATGCTATTGACATATTAGGTCCTATTAACCCAGCTTCATCCACAGGGAAGCAGTTCCTCCTGGCATACGTCGACCTGGCAACAAGGTACCCAGATGCACTGCCGTTATCTTCTATCACAACTGAAGCAGTCGCTCGGACCCTATTTGAAATCTGCTCCAGGGTTGGCTTCCCTGAGCAGGTCACTTCTGACATTGGAACTCAGTTTACAAGTAGGCGCTTTGAGGCTTTCTGTAACCTCTTAGATATAAAGCACATTCGTAAGAGTTTCTATCATGACCAATCATAAGGAGCATGTGAACACTATCATGAGGACCCGGAGGATCACAAGAATCCGGCACTGGCACTCTCAGCTACCCCTATAGGTGCCCTCAGTAGCTGTATTACCTCTGAGTCTGCAGAAGCAAAGGTGCTCCATTATAGCCACCCTTACATCCTATATTGGAAGACTCCTCCCTTGCAGTGGAGACAGACTCATGGGAGTGGAGTTTTTTGGAAGAAGCCCCTCTGGCCACAGCCAAAGCCATCGCAATTGAAGACATAACCTTAACTTTTGAAGATGGTAAGGATCCTGCCATTCCTACACACCAAAAGGAAAGTGTGAGTAATAGCATTAATATCTCCAGGATGCAACTGAGACAACGGGAAAAGCTGAACAAGCTATTAGAGGACTACGAAAACGTCTTCAATGACCTCCCAGGCACTACTGCTACCTTTGAGCATCATGTCAGATTGACTGACCTAGAGCCATATCGGCAATCCTATTGCCTTGCCTATCAGCTGTCCGTACAGCTGAAGGAAGATTTTGACACTTGGATCCGCCTCGGAATAGTTGAAAAGATCATTTCACCTTGGTGTTTTCTGTTACTGGCAGTGCGTAAGTGAGAGGGCAGTCACAGGTTCCGCTTTGACGGTCATAAGCTTAACTCCTGTACCATTTTTAATGGAGAACCCATTGCCGATGCCTAGCATATTTTCTCGTTACTCTACCGAGCCTGCTACCTGTCCAAATTGGATCTGTCCAGTGGATTTTGGCAAGTTCCGCTGAGCAAGACTACCAAGCCTTTAATAGCCTTTTCCACAACATACGGTTTATATCAGTTTGGGATAATGCCTTTTGGTATGGTGAATGCACCTGGCTGCTTCAACCGGTTCATGAGGACAGTATTGAAGGACCTCGACAGTGTTTCATACTTTATAGACAACATTCTGGTGCATTCTCAGGATTGGTCATTGCACCTCATGACTTTTCACAGAGATCTTGCTCGTCTAAACCAGCATGGACTTCATTTAAAGCCTTCCAAATGCGAGATTGGTTTCACATAATTGCAGTATCTCGGCCACTTACTTGGAGAAGGTGTTATGTCTCCTTTACAGGACAAGGTGCAACTTATTAAGGATTTGGAAAAACCTGCTACTGTCACCCACCTGAGATAATTCCTGGATAGTATTGGCTACTACCAACCGTTCATTACACACTTTCGTACTATCGCTGCCCCTTTGCAGCATATGACCCCCTCAAAGCAAGGTAAAACCTTTCCTGTCCTATGGACAGACGAGGCGGAGAGAGCATTTTTCAAGCTCCGAAAATCATTGGTGGATGAGCCGGTATTACAACTGGTAAACCCTGATTTTCCCTTTATCTTGCAGACCGACGCCTCAGATGAAAGCCTGGGTGCTGTGCTCTTGCAAGCTTGCTCAGACAACTCAGCAGAAATAGCTCCAGTGCAATATGCAAGCCACAGGCTTTGCCCTGCAGAGTGGAATTACTCCATCATGGAGAAGGAAGCACTGGCTGCATATTGGGCCATAAAGATATTTGAAGTCCATCTTTATGGCTGACATTTTATACTGAGAACTGACCACCTTCCTCTCCTATTTTTACAGACCACAGACAAGCTGAATCTTCACCTGAAAAGGTGGGCACCTTACCTGAGTCTTTTCAAATTCACTGCTCAACATGCTTGTGACAGAGTGTTTTGCTCAAAGTCACCAGAGGCTGTTAGATGCCTTATTAGTTAATTTAGTAACTTAACTGTCATTTTTCTAACTAAAAATAATTCCCACTCCTTGACTTTTGCAGATTATGATTATTTACAATTTATATTTTAGCTTATAGCTAACTTTAAATATACCTTATTTAATATTCTTGTACATGTAGAAAGCATAATCCCGATACAAAGACTGCCCCGTTTCTGTTTTCCTACCTTTCCCTCTTTTCAGCTAGCCAATTAGATGTGCTTTCTTTACAATTTTCTTATGATAAAATAGCTCTTGCTAATAAATTATAAAAATTGTTCTTGCTGATAATTTTGTTATAAATTTTACCTTGCTGTTATGTCATTAGCCTTTTTTCTGTGAGTTTCTCCCTTGAGGGTGAGCAGACCTTCCCTTGTGGCCCGCAGGTGGGGTAAGATTTTGTTGATTGTAGGTGGTATTCGCTCTTGCGGGAGAACTGGCTTTCCTATTTGGTGCGGAGGTGGGGTGAAATCTTATTATTGTTGGTGGTATTCACTCTTGAGGGCGATCGGACTTTCCTGTTTTGGCCCTTAGGTGAGGTTGTGCAAAACTGTAAAGATAATGGAAAGCATAAGTGTTCAGTTGAGGATTATTAGTTTACAACAAACAATTTAAATGAATTCCTGTTTTGGAGGTGAGAGAGAGTTATTACATGGTTATCTTGGTGGAAGGTATTGACTGATGATATTTAGTAGGCTGTTCATGTAGTTGTTTGTTGCTAGTCTGATTATGGAGCTAGCAACATGAAGGGCATTTGGATCATCGCTGGAGGTTGCGAGGGCACCAGTTTTGCGTCGAATTTCTGAAAAGGAATCACATTCGAGGATGTAGTGGAGTAGAGACCATCTCCTACAACACAAAGAACATTCCAGAGATTGTTTACCAGTAACCTAATTTTCCATTTTTATTCTCGGTTTATTTTACTTGCTTCCACTTGTTGCACCTATAATACTGTCTCACCCTTGCATCTCTGCTATAATTGCCTGCCAGGGACAACAGCTAAAGTAGCCCTGGTATAAAATAAGAGCCAGTTACTGCTATATATCCTACAGATGACGTCACCAGGAGGGACATTGAAGCGTCCTCATTTGGGGGCCTAACATCCCAGAGGCAAAATCTCGCCTCAGCAGTCAAGCTTATTTCAAACCTTATTTACGTGGCATCTTCACAGGAATTCATCTGGCACAAACAAGGTGAGGGGTAGTGTATGGCAAAGCTTGTGGGTCAAGCAAATTGGCTTTTTGAGAATCAGTTACATTTGTTACTGGCTAATTCCTACAGATTTTTTCTCAGACTCCATTCCCATACAAACGAACTTTTGTAGATTACCTAACTGGGATCTCACTTGCCAAAGTTAATTCCTTAACCTGGAAATTACAGCTTATATACATTGTTAAGAAGTTTCTTTCATTGAATGTGATAAACGAAAATCTCATCCTCTTAAAATTGGTTATGAGCCCGTAAAATTCTATCCCTTCTCCTGACAAATTCTAATTTCATTTCGCCCCTTTCTATCATCGTAAATAAAGTGTTTTGCGCCAAAAACTCGTGAATAAAGCTATTTGCTATATAAAGTGCAAATAATTAATCATTTAACTAAAGTATTTTATGCTATCTACTGTAAATAATTAAAAGATAATTTTGCCCCATCGGCTTTGCAAATATTTCCTGTTCACCACAATTTAATGAATGCATACTGTATTTATCTTGTTGATTCTTCTTATATTGGGGATAAAGTGTTTTGAGTTATAAGTTGCAAATACTTCAAAAGGTGGTTTTGCCCCTTTTCATTGCAAACAGTTCTTGATAACCAAAGGTGAATGAATACTGTATTTATCTCGTAGATTGTTCCTTTATCGTAAATAGAGTGTTTTACCATATTAATTGCAAATCAGTAATAAGCATTGCAACTTTTGTGGTTGCCCACAATTTAAGGAATACATACAGTACTATATTTGTCTTGCTTATTCT
>JAXCGZ010016607.1:0-13888 GCA_037179515.1 Halocaridina rubra
CAGTGAGAGAGTGACACCGAGAAAGTCAGAGCTCCCCCTTCACTTACAGTATCATATTATGAGATCCAGCCACTCTCCCCCGCCTCCGTATTGGCAAGGCCCCCACCCCGTGCCCTGGTTGTAAAGACGCCTCGAGTCAAAAATTCACTTTTATACCTCGACGGCGCAAATGTAAAAGACCGCGAATGTCCGTCCATAATTCCCGCGACCGACTTCCTGAAATACTTGGGTCTGCGGATGAGAAGTGACGAGTGGTCAAATAGAGAATATTATAAAACTTTGAAGGAACTATTCCTAAGATATTTCTTAGTAAGCCGAAGTGTGACCGGAGCATTGAGTGAAAATGCCCATTACAAGAAGTATAAGTTGCCGGATCCGACCAAGAAGACGGCGATTCGTCGATTTTACTCGAAGAGAAGAAGGAGAACCCCCTCCTTCCTTGCCTTCTGCCATGAAGTTCTTCAGGACCACCTCCTTAAAATAGCTAAGTACTTGTGATCTGTATCCAGTGAGTAATGGGACAATTAGTAAAAGAAATTGAGGTCGGTGGACGCCGCCATTTTATCTTGTAGTTATGCTTTGACTCAGCCAACCCGCCTATGAGGGGTGTGGCGCCTAATAAGTTGATAAAAGTAGAATTTCTGTACCCATTACTAACATGGATAATTTGTACTAATAGCTATAAGCAGTAATAAACTCCATTTTTGTTATAATTTGAGTAATGTAAAGAAATTTGCGTTGGAAGTGTGTTCCATTTATTTGTATTAATGCTTAGATTGAATTTTAAGAACGCGAATGTATCGATTTTTAATTGACAAATTTAACGCACGTGAAATCACTATTACAGTATATTAATTTCTTAAGTGTAAGAATTATAGTGAGTAATATACTTGAATCTGCTTTTAAGGTTTTACTTAGAACACGTGTGATTTTCGAGAAAGGAATGTGGAAGTGACCATTCGATCTCCCAACCTCGTTATTATAAATCTGTAGTAATTGTACTGATCCTTGATATTTTAAAGTACGTGTAAAATCATTTTTATATAAATTTCTTAAAGCGTAAGAAATAGAGTGTTAAGATTGCGCCTGTTTTTAAGTTTTTTTCTTTTTTTGTTTGTTTTTTTCTCCGCGGGAGGAATGTTTTAGCGAAAGAAAGACATAAATGACAGATCGTTCTTTTTATGTTTTGATGATGGGGAATTAATATTACGATACGTGTGTGGCATGTTTTTTTTGAAGAATAAGAAATTTCGTGATATTAGTTAGAGATGAGTTTTTTAATTTCACGCTATGCAGGTGAAAGTAAGAGTAAATTAGAGTAATTTGTGCTGTCCTAGAATAGGGAAGGTTTTTCAGTGTCACCCAAACGTAGCTTCAAGGGAGTAGAATGTTTGTTTGTTCGTTAGAATGGGACCTAGGACTGGTGAGGCAGTCTGTGACCGCGCGGCCCACCCGAGATTTCACCTTTACTCTTCTTCAGAGAGACCGGGAAAGGAAAACCAACATGTTGTAAATAAAAGGGACTTTCACAGACAGAACGGGGATGATTGTCTTGAAAGTGATGTAGCGAATGTGACAGCGAGTGAGTATGAATGACTGGGGGTATAATGGGGGGTTGCTCTAGGGGGTGAAATCGCGGAAAGCACCGTTAGGAAGCATGATTGGGGAGTCTGCGAAGATCGTTCCCCTGCTCCGCCAGGTCCTTCTGCATGCCATATCAGAGTGTATTTATGGGAGGTGATGCGCTGTTGCAATATCTAGTGACGGATATGTTTGAGAAAGTAATTCTCCACCTGCCCAGATATGGTTGAAATGCCAAGTTTGTTTTATTTTTGTTTTGTCCCCTACTCCGCCATTGAGATTATTATTCGATTTCCGAGAGATTCCAAGATAGATGTTACGTGATAAAGGACGTGAATCTATGAATGATTCTTTATTTTCTTTGCTAGCTGCAGTATATACATTATTTGTCTGAAGAGATATGTTAGATTGATAAAATAAAACTTTGCGAGTTTTAGCCATGATAATGTTTTATCAAAATTATTTCAGCTTGGTCATAAAGAAAGAGTGAGAGCTGACAATAAACGTAAGACTCTATCGATAGTCAGTGCAAACGTTTGTTCACGTTCATTTGTTTATTTATTTTATTATTAGAGATACTCTGCGACACTTTTTTATTTTCAGTACAAGTTAAAAGGAAGAGGCCCGTCTCAGCTGACACAGACTGGAGGCCACGACGTATTTCACGGTCGCCCAGTCTCCCTCTCTCTCTCTCTCTCTCTCTCTCTCCCTCTCTCTCTCTCTCCCTCTCTCTCTCTCCTACCTTTCACTCGACTCTGAGCCTGACAGAGGCTCCGTTCAATGCTAAAAGAATGTAGCCGTCTTTGAGTTTCTTTTTTTGTTTTTTTTTTCCAGCGAAGCTAGGCGATAATTGTGCCTACATTTCATTGCAGTCAATAGATTGTTGCATGCTGTTATTGCATAAATACTGATAAGACATCGGTAGTACCGCCATTTGCATAAATGTTTGTGCCACATGCCGCAACTGTTTAGAGGATAGATAGAACTCCCATTGACAAATTGTGGAGCCAGCGAGTTGCCACTTATGCTCTATATATATACATTGATTATGACAGCAGGAATTTAAATATTAAAAGAGACTGTGTTAGAATGAGCATTTCTATGAAGTACAAGTATAGAACTCTGTTCTTACTTCTGAATGCCAGTCTCCATTGTATATATATTGATATTTCTGATTTAGTATATTTATTTTTATTGTTTATTATTCTTATTTTTAGATCATGATTATTAGTAATGTTATTATGTTGACTGATATTGTTGCTATCTCTCAATGGCCTGTTGCTAATTATTATTTTTGAAATGAAATCAGCAGTAACTTGATGATTTGTATCTTTTATCTGAATTCATACTTGATGTTACTGTAGCCACCGCTAATAAGAATGTTTCTTTAGTGGCTTTTCTCAGCATTTAATGATTGTTCTTTTTGACATTTATAGTAGAGTAATGCTATGTAGCAGTTGCTAAGTCCTAAGTATCTTGGAATAATAATCTAGTTGTGTAGACACATACCTTCCATTACCACCCTATTCCTAGGCAGCCCCGACCTGCAAGTTCTAAAAGTCTTTAGATTTTGTCCGCTAAGACAAGTCCCTAGTGCCCATTGAATAGAGATTGCAATCACTTGCAGTTGCAGGGGAGGCCAAGTATAGCCTCGATTACCAACGTATGGCCATTGTTGGTACCCTGAAGTCATAGGGAACCTTTCTTACAACTGTAGTAGTGACAGAGGTTCAAATTTTCATCCCGAGATCTGCTTCGAAGGTACGTGTGGATGGCCGTACGGAAGAGAATCGCTGTGACGTTGCAGGTCTCCTGCGTGGTGGTCTTAGTCAAGATCGGCCGAGGGCGGGACGAGGAAGCCGGGCTGGAAGGATTAGCGGATGGTACCAGTCCTTGTCCTTTTTGTTTTGCCTATCCGAGTAAAGGAGATATGGCAACAAACCTGGGCCTGCAGCAAGGACAGCGAGGGAGTGAAAAAAAAAGAATCCCCGAGGGAAACCGTGGAATCGCACCTAGCAAGAATTCATGAGCAAGGGACAGGGAAAATAAAAGTCGTCCTAGACAGGGAAAATAAAAGTCGTCCTAGACAGAGAAATTAAAAGTCGTCCTGGACAGAGAAATTAAAAGTCGTCCTAGACAGAGAAATTAAAAGTCGTCCTAGACAGAGAAATTAAAAGTCGTCCTGGACAGAGAAATTAAAAGTCGTCCTAGACAGAGAAATTAAAAGTCGTGGACAGAGAAATTAAAAGTCGTCCTAGACAGAGAAATTAAAAGTCGTCCTAGACAGAGAAATTAAAAGTCGTCCTAGAAAGAGAGAACAGTCCTAAAAAATAAAAGTTTTAAACTACTTTAAAAAAACCATGTAATCTTGATGAAATCCCAGAAACAAGGAAATAATCCCTATACATGTCCAAACTTTAGTGAAGAGAGAAAGAAGGGTATTTAAAAATCCCTTATTAGTTAATTAAAATTACCCCCGTATTAGAACTGAAAAAATGGGAAAGAAAATGTCCCCACCGTCTTTTGTGCTAAAAGACAAAATATTTTTATTTTTATGTTTATTTTTTTGTTTTACTAGCTTTAAGATAATTTTAAGCGAAAACTCAGAGTCTCCCTTAGATATAGTTTCGAATAAGTGCCATTGATAAATTGTATGATTTGCACTAAGATTAATAAGTTGTTTTTCTGCTTAAATAATATTAGTGTTTTGTTTTAGCATCATTATTATTTGAATTATGATTTAATCTTTAGGTTCATTAAGTTTTTATATTAAGTGGTCTCTGAATAGTAAGTGCATATCGAAATAGTAAATGTTTCGACTTTACACACAGTAAAACATGTTTTGTTTCAGGAGTAGTTTTAAGGCCAAATTTTAAAATAAATTAATGCCCATAGTAACAATAAGAGTAGAAATTATAAGATAAGGTTTCTTATAGAAATTACTATTGATGTTATGGTCTATTGCATTTTACATGTTTATACATGCTAATACTCTACTTAATTGTTTGCTAATGTTCTAATTGAGTCATAATTCTACTGTAATTAACTCAATTTTGTCTTTTAAAGAAACGAGAGAAGTAGATGAATTAATATTTTGATTTAAACTGACTTTTGATCTTAATTAATGTTTGATATTAGTTACACACTGAAATTATACTATATATATATTATGTTTGTATAATTTGTTTAGGGTTCATAGAAATAGGATTTCTTAGATGATAGCTTAAATAATTCGGCCCCATTTCTATTGTAAACTAATGTTAGCTAGGATATGTCCAAGAGCTCCCGGAAAATTAGCCCATGCTTCGACTGAAATAAGAGATATTTCAGTTTTGGTTGGGAGGGATGTCGTATGACTTCCGTCATGGTGAAGCCAGTCCGTCATGCTGAAGCCAGAATCTGAAACTTGTAACAAATCTTGAGGGGTAACGGTTGGTCGAGGGCACAGATATTTTATTACAATGTTTGTAGAAAGTGTCAAGGAGATATATGACCGGAACCTGGAGAGGGTAGGAAAGGCCAGGAAGTTAGCCATTTCCTAAACCACAAGAAACACAAACATGTGGCCCGTACGTAAGTACATGCCCTGGAGAGATGCCCAATAGCTCCTCCCCGGAAGTAGGCGGGACTCCACTTCGAACCTGGCGTTGATTTGCAGGACTAGATGTCACTTGATTTCATTGGCAGGATTGGATGTCAAGCCACGCCCTGCCCCTGGGGGTATTTCAAGAACCACCCAGGGCAGACACAGTGAGTTAGAGTTAGAGACCGGGCCTTGCCAGCAGCAGAGTTAACACAGTACAGCTGAGTTAGCCTCCCCCTTTTGGGGGTGGGACTCAGGAATTAGTCGTGACAGGAACTGTAGTAATAGGAGCTCTGAGTACATAGATGTTAAAATAAGAATAAACTTATAGAATAGAAGATGTCTTTCACCAACCACGCTACCATAATTATAATAATATAACGTAGGAGCAAATCCCCTACGTCAGTGGTGACACTCGGTGGGATAATCAAAACCCCTACGTCAAGAGTTCCAAAGTCTCGGGCCCATTACATTTAAGGCTCTTGCCCCAATATCAGTGGAAGTTCTGGGCACGTAAAAAGAATTCTGATATCTTGTGTTGACGTTATTGATACGCACTTGATTAACTGTTGGCAATGAGAAGAGCCATTCCGGTAATATTCCATGATTTATTTTAAAAACTAAAAGACAGATATTATATATGAACTTCATGTCCATCCTTAGCCAACCCAATCTCTCAAAGAGGGGAGTCACGTGATCATATTTATGCACCCCCCCTATGGCAACTCTTGCAGCAAAATTCTGGAGCCTTTTCACTCGTAACATCTGGGTCTTAGTCGTGGAACCCCAAACACTCAGACAGTAGTTGAGAATACTTAAAATTAATGTTTGTACTACAATTACCCTACAATCAGGCTCGAATCTTTCATAGACTCTGTTCAAGTAAATAAGGGTCCCGTTCACTTTTTTATGTAGTTCATCGATATGAAAATTAAATGTCATGGTACTGTCCATAATAACTCCTAGATTTTTAACCTTATTAGATGGGAAGAGTGAAACATTGTTGAAATTTATACTGATGTTCTCAGGAATGCGGGACAGGTATTGATTTGATCCAAAAATAACAAATTTAGTTTTATTTTCGTTCAGTAAAAGACCATTACTGTTAAAATAACTTTTGGCACAGTTTAATATATCTTCAGCCCTTTTTAAGATTTCAGGAATTCTATCAATGTCACCAGTAAGCATAATCTGGGTGTCATCAGCATACATAACAAGTAGGCAATCTCTTATAAATTGAGGTAAATCATTAACATATATTAGGAAAAGCAGAGGACCCAAAATTGAACCATGAGGAACGCCAAAACTGATATCTAAAGAAGAAGAGAGAGTCGAGCCCATTCGAACTGATTGAATTCGATCTTTCAGATAATTTTCGAACCAAAATGAGTCAACATGAACTTTGGAAAGTTTTCTCATTAGAATTTGATGGAGTACACTGTCAAATGCTTTAGACAAATCTAACAATAATAAAAGTGATATTTTCTTATTTTCAATATTACTATAAATTTTATCAGTAATTTTAAGTAGGGCCGTCTCGGTCGAAAGTTTAGGCCGAAAACCGTGTTGTTCTTCACATAATAGACAATTTGATTCAAGGAAATTTATTAACTGGGTGGCAACTACCTTCTCAAGTATTTTAGAGAGAGAGAGAGAGAGAGAGAGAGAGATCTTTAATTAACTCTTGTTCTTTCAACCAAAACTGCATTATTTATTGTAAAAATAATGTTTTAATGACAAATTTTTAATAATAATAATAATAATAATAATAATAATAATAATAATAATCTCCACAATCATCATCAAAGGAAAATTATTGTTGGTAATAATAATAATAATACAGTGCTCCCTCGTTTATCGTGGGGGTTCGGTTCCGGGACCGGCCACGATAGGTGAAAAACCGCAAAGGAGGAGCACAATATTAAAAAAAAAAATTAAGTAAATAAATAAATGATTGTGACACCAGGACGGACCAAAATATAATAAAATAAAATAGCCTATATTGGGCCTGGGCACGAAGAATACATGAAGTAAAGAGAAATAGAAATGGAAATTGTAATGACCTGTCAGATGTGAAGGGATTATAAAAGATGTGTAATGAGTATCCAGTTCTTTGCTGGGTTTTAATATACCTCTGCATTATTTCATAATGTCTACTCCAAAAATTCTCCTTAGTTATTATTATTATTATTATTATTATTGGCGACAATAATTTTCCCTTGATGATGATTGTGGCGATTATTATTAGTATTTTTATTATTATTATTATTATTATTATTATTATTATTATTATTATTATTATTATTATTATTATTACGAATTTGTCATTAAGCCATTATTTTTACAATAAATAATGTAGTTTTGTTTAGGGTAATTGTTTTTGTTTCTCATTCATGGTGTTGGTTGTTCTTATAATACATTTACTAATTTGATTATCTATACAAGAGCAATATTCCATCTTATAAGAGGGGTGTCTGAATCAGAGCAAAATAACTTAACTCTATGCATGAAGAAAATACATAGGAAGAGATTCCCAGTCCCCACACTGCCCCATTTAGTCGACTTTTATAACACGGAGGAACTATTCTAACCCCCCTCCCTCAGGTGGAAGCGAAGTTAAGTTTTAATATAAGGAAGTGAAAGAGAACTATGTTATCAGGTTTGAACACCTAGCAAAAGAAACGAGGAGTGAATCTTGACTGAGGATTTATAAGCTAAAATTACCTGCTTTTTAAACTAAAGTGAAGCGAAAGAGGACTTTGAGGGAACATTTGCATCTTTTATATCTTAATATTTACTCAGTCATGCTTATTCATGCCACGTATATTAAATGAGACTTAATTCAGTTTCATTCTGGTCTTTCATAGGCGGACGAAGCCATGAGTCAAGGTATCGTGCAGGATTTGGTTCATCCCGTGGATGCTGTTCGTGCCGCTGGTGCTTCGGCGTTGGCCGCGTTGGGTAAAGACTATCCGGATCTTGTTGCACCCGTGACCCTGGAACTTATTGAAATCTTCAAGTCTAAATTAGAGGTGAGATTTTCAAAGATACAATGTTGTACAAGCGCTCCCTAACTTATGAAAAAGTTTGGTTCCTGAAGTCCGATTGTAAGTTGTCTTTAGGTAAAAAAGTATTGTACAGTACATACATATGCAGTTCATTACAGTACTTAGGTCAAAGACACTTGACTACTACATAAAACATAAAGTATGCAGTATTAATGAATTTTAATACAGTAATATTGTAATAATGCAGTACAGTACAGTAATTTATGCATTAATACGTGGATAGAGAATGGGTAGATTTTAGTTCGTTCTTTGAATGTTCATAACTCGGTTGTTCGTAAGTAGAGGAGCTTCTGTACTTTATAAGTGAATTCTTATCAAAATCTTCAAGTCTAAATTAGAGGTGAGACTTTCAAAGAGATGACGTTGTGTTTTAGATGTACATTCTTATCAAAATCTCTGACTAAATTTGACATGAGACTTTCTAGGAGATCAAGTTGTTTTGTAGACATAGACATCTTCAAATCTGAAGTACAGGTTAGATTTTCAAGGAAATAATATTGTGTTTTAAATGTAAATTCTTATCGAAATCTTTGTCTAAATTAGAGGCAAGATATACAAAGAGATAATATTGTATTTTAAATGTCAATTTAATTGAAATATTCAACTTGGAATTGGACGTTTATGTAAATTAGAAGTGAAACCTTCAAGTCTATGTTAGAGGTGAGATATCCAAAGAGATAATATTGTATTGTAATCTTATTCTCTTATTGAAATATTAAAGTTGAAATTAGAAATTTATATAAATTTGAGGTAAGAGTGTTGAAGAGAGGATTGTAATTATTGCATAAATCAACACTAGTGTTTTATAATTTTAAGTAAAAAAAATTTTTTTTTTTTTTTTGGTAATATATGCTATTTATCTTATTGAAGTTTTGAACTTAACCCTCGTTCACTCTGTGGACATCAAACTAGAAACAAATAATTTCACATAGAATATAATTAGTGACGTATTTCATCATTCACTCTACATAAAAAGCTTGATATATTAAAATATGCTGGAAATCATATATATATATATATTATATATATATATATATATATATTATATATATATATATATATATATAATATATATATATATATATATAATATATATGAGATAATGCATTAATTCCAATAATTTGAGTTTTTATTTACTATTGAAATCATTTACATTTAAAAAAAAAATATTTTCACACAATTAGATGACGCCAGCCGTGCGAGACAAGTACGATAGAATTGTATCTGAAGCCATCGATCTCTGGGAAGGGCGTGAAGGCGTGGCTCTAGCCTTGAAGCAATTGGCACCACTCATGAATGCAGAAACAGCAGTAACTCTTGCCAGTTTCTTTGTGCCGGACGCTCTAGGCGACCGCAATCCGGAAGTCCGCAACAAGATGCTGGAAGCCGCCATGGCCGTTGTGAATTCGCATGGGAAGGTAGGCAGACAGTTTTTGTGCTAAATTCTTTGATGTCTTTTGAGTTCAGGTTTGCTGAGAAGCAACATTGGTTTAGGCAGATCATGTGTAAGTCTAAACTTTTTATATTGATTTTGACTCTGATCTATCTTCTTATTCAAATTCCTGAAAATGCCATCTGCCCTCACAGTTGTTTTATAACACATTTGATCTTTATTTTTTCCTACACATATCCTTGGGATTCATGATTTAAATTTGATAAATCATTTTCTCTTCCCTCTTTCTAAAACACCACCAGCATATGAAGGTTTGTCTCCAAATCAAACATGTGGTCTATATTAAGTGTTTTGATATTAATATATGAGTAGGAAGTCCTCATTATTTTGCAAGTTCTGTAAAAATTTATACTAATAAAAGCCTTTGTGAGCTTGAATAATTTCTCTTTCCATCTTTGTTATCACAGGAAACTGTGAACAGTCTTCTTCCAGTCTTTGACAAGTTTCTCAACACTGCTCCAAACCATGCCAGTTACGATGCTGTACGACAGAGCGTTGTCATTTTAATGGGTTCCCTTGCCAAGCACTTGGAACCTACTGATCCGAAGATTAAACCCATCGTGGCCAAGTTAATTGAAACTCTTCACACTCCCTCTCAACAGGTTTGTGGTTTTTGCTTTCAAGATGAAGAACACAGGTTACTTGCAGCGATTAGAATTTTTCTCTTCTAACGTTCTTTGCACATGTATTTTTATGATCGAAAACAGGTTGGAATTTTAATGATATAACTAGAATAGAGAAGTTATTTCATATGACTGACTTTGTAGTTAATGCAGTGTATTTTTCAGTTTGGATGCTTTGAAATTTTAGTTTATATTATAGATGAATTTCAAATGATTTTTCATTGCTTTTGTATTTTTATTAACTTCAGTTAAATTCAGTGTCATTTTATAATTTTCCAGGTTCAAGAAGCTGTAGCCAACTGCTTGTACCCCTTAGTGTCAGCGATTCGTGAGGACTGCCCCAAAATGGTGAGCAAACTTATGAAGGTCCTCCTAGAATCTGAGAATTACGGCGAACGTAAGGGCGCTTCCTATGGCCTTGCCTCGTTAGTCAAGGGTATGGGCATATTGGCCCTTAAGCAGCTGGACATTATGACCCAATTAACAAATGCTATTCAGGTATGGAGTAGGTTTAAAACCATCTTTCCCTGCAAAAAATATATAGAGACAATGATTTTAAGTAGTACAGAAACAGTTGAATATTATCTGTTCTTGGGAATCATTTTCTTTCTCTGGATCTCATCACACTTCTGTGTGAGGTCGATGTTTCTGACGGCTCATCTTCACTTGGCACGATTGTATATGACATTCTCTGACAGCTAGTCTTTGGAATACGGTATTTGCTTTATTTTATAATCATTGTAATACTTTTTAGGACAAGAAAAACTACAGGAATCGAGAGGGTGCCCTGTTTGCTCTCGAGCAACTGTGCAACATGTTAGGGAAGTTGTTTGAGCCTTACATTGTTCACATTCTGCCACATCTGCTCCTGTGTTTTGGAGACACGAATCAATACGTGCGCGAGGCGACAGACGATACGGCCAAGGCCGTCATGAGCAAGTTGTCGGCACATGGCGTCAAGCTGGTTTTGCCGTCGCTGTTATCGGCTCTTGAAGAGGATTCCTGGCGAACTAAAACTGGTGGGTACTTTATTGTTAAGTGCAGCAATGTATTGAATCATGATTGGTTTTGTGTAACTTGCCAAGAACTCGAATGTGACTTAAAAAAATTCCATGAAGATCTTGAGTTATTATATAATAATTTGCTATATCCTTTTCTTTTTAAATTCAATTTTATATTTTGTCCTGCACAGGTTCTGTAGAATTATTGGGTAACATGGCATACTGCGCCCCCAAGCAATTGTCTTCGTGCCTCCCGTCAATCGTGCCGCGTCTCATCGAAGTCTTGAGCGATTCTCATATGAAGGTTCAGAAAGCGGGTTCTCAGGCGCTGAAATTAATTGGTTCTGTCATTAGGAACCCTGAAATTCAAGGTTAGTATTCACTTGCTTATGCATATGATTGACAATGCACTTTTTATATAATATCAGTTTTGTTGATTAAATATAACAATGTTTTGAAAACATTCAAACTCTTCTCATTGCTGCATGGTACCAAAGGAACCTCGCAGATACAGGAGTTAACTATGAAAAATCTCAAGCTGTTTAAGAGAGAGGTTGAGTTTGTTGAACTTTTGTATGTCTTACTCAATAATTCACAATCTGGGACCAGTCTTGTGTGATGGCCACCACATGCATGAGATGTATGAAGGAAAATATAATTGAAGTTGTACTGGTGGATCGCTGCTACTTGTGAACAATGGTAGGACTAAAGGTTATCGAAAAATATCTTATTCCATTTTGAAACTATTATTTTATCATATACACTAGTGGAGAGCCAGCCAAGCTGGATTATTTATTATTTACTGTGCTATTATTATCGCTTCAAGTAGTGATATCTTACTGTATTTTCTCTGTGCTGTTTTGCAGAGACATCGTAAATACCTATTATATACTTGAAAACTGTTGCATGTCCCTGTGTTGCTGATAATGTGTAACCATACGTGTGAAGAGAAATTGAAATATTTTTTTTATGCAGACTCGGTCTGTGAAACTCAGAATTTTGAGAATAGTTACACATAGATTTCAATATCTGGACAACATTTGATCTAATGTTTAATGGCAATAGGAATTTACAGCTCAGTTCATCAGTACAAATGAGCCCGTAATTTTTACATAAAACTACTATATAAACAAAGTAAATATCTACTAATTTACAAAGAAACATTAATAAAATAAAAAGAAATAAGCGAATGCATTCATTTACTAATGTACTATGACTTTTGGAGTGAAGCATTTTATGAACTGCAGTTGTCAAACACAAAGTAGCAATATGATACATATCCCCATATTCTATTACCTGAAATAGGAACATAATATGAGAATTTTCCTTTGGACTTCTGAAGAAATCTTTGCGTAATTTTCAACAATATGTTCTCGCAACTTGCATATACAGTGTTATAATTATTTAAAGTAAAGAAAAATGAAAATAGGTAGCGAATATCAGTGTATATAAAAAGTCATAGTTTTTTATCTCGGCAACTAAACAGGACGTAGAAGCGTTTTTAAATCTTCATTTTCATAGTAATGTTAATAAAACTACTGGTATTACTGTAAATTATCATTATTGTTTACACCGTGAAATAACTCCATAATTGATGGTCTCATTTTCTCATTGCCTTTGTAGAACTTAAATTATAGATGGCCGTTTTGTTTTTTATCTCTGCAGCAATTGTGCCTGTGTTATTAGATGCACTTCAAGACCCAACGAAGAATACGTCCAGCTGTTTGCAGACTCTACTGGAGACGAAATTTGTCCATTTCATCGATGCTCCCTCTCTCGCCTTGATCATGCCAGTTGTACAGCGTGCTTTCCAAGACAGGTCAACTGAGGTGAGTCTTAATTTTACAGTTGGATTCAGTAAGAGAGTTTTTGTATGGTAATTTTTTTTTTTTTTAATGAAGAGTATTTTACAGCCCATTGTATTCATCACATATCTTTACATGAGTTGGAGTATTAGTTTGCTTCAGTAAGTTTATTCTTTCAAACTTTAACATTTTATGTATACTTTTCTATTTGGATGTGCTTTACTGCTGTGCCTTTTAATCTTTAGACATTCACTTTGGCATGAATAATGATATTTACAAAAAATTAGCCAGTTTACTCTCCAAAGGGCAAAGCTATTATAGTAACGAATTGAATTATTTCTTTTCAAATGTTTTTTTTTAATTCTCAAATAAAATTTCCAATCAAGGGTTAAGAAGTAGCTTTATCCTACTTCAATGTGTTTGTGTCATTTCACATATAATTTGCTGTTCAGTCACCTAAAAACAGAAACATCGAATTTGTTTTCCCATTTTGTTTCAGGTCCGTAAAATGGCCGCTCAGATCATCGGCAATATGTATTCGCTCACTGACCAGAAGGATCTTCAGCCGTACCTCCCTGCCATCATTCCTGGCCTCAAAGCTTCTTTATTGGATCCTGTGCCCAAAGTAAGAAGGAATATTTAATTTTTTTATTTTTTATATACTGTAACTTACATTGTTGTAATTTTTTTCTGTTCCAAACTTTAATATAATGAGCACTCCTTACATCTTTGTATATTTTTAAATAATACTGAATTATATATATATATATATAT
>JAXCGZ010016608.1:0-5000 GCA_037179515.1 Halocaridina rubra
GTTGAAATTCAGTTGTTAAAATAATGTTATAATCGGGTTAATTTACACATCTTGAAATTATTGTTGCGTTAAAATTTGAGAAGTGTTTGTTATGGGTACTGACGTCTGTTATGTAAGAAAATAAAATAGAACTAAGTACTGTATTAAAATTGTTACGAAAACAATTGCAAAATGTGTTGTATTGTTAAAGTTTGAAGGTAAAATCATTGTTCATTGTTAAACAGTCTCTAAATAGTTTCTGTAAAGTTTCTACAATATTTATGAAAACTAAATTATAAAAACTACATATAATTTCTTAAAATAATTTCCAAAGGAAATAAAAAAAAAATATATATATATATATACAACGAAACAAAGAATTTTACAGAGAACAAAAAAGATATTATTATTATAATAAATCTCAGAACTACAGTAAAGAAAGTACAAATTATTATTTGAATAATTATAATAATAATAATAATAATAATAATAATAAGTTTAAAGACTCACTAAACTGAATGTGTGCAAATGTCGATGTCATAAACAAGAAATAAAAAAAAACATGCAAATAAGATTTTTCAATGGGATAAAATCTGCATGAAAAAAGGAGATATATAGGAAATTGAACTTAAATATCGAATAGAGAGAGAGAGAGTTGGATTCATATAGAAAACAAGAGAACGTGAAAAACAACACAAGTGAAATATATTAGGAAATCTATATTAAAAAGCAAATCCTCTATGTACATACATAAAGAGGCGAATAGACAACAAAACACTATAAACAGATAAATAGATAAATATAGCTAAGAAAAAATACATAAATAAACAGAAATAGAAATAATCAACTTATACATATAAAACGGAACCGCATCCATCCATCTGTAACAACATTGCTACTTTACTTCTGGTAACTCTGAAGTTCCGTAACGAAACAACATTGCTACTTTACTTCTGGTAACTCTGAAGTTCCGTAACGAAAGAACCAAGGGTAAGCATTTGAAACTTTTTCTACCGAGAGAAAAGTAACAGCAATTACGATACTTGCTAATATTCTATGGCAAATAAGACGAAAAAAGAAATAGTGACGTAAGAGAAAAAACTAAAAAGTAATAAAAATTGTATTAAAGAGAAGAAGAAGAAATAAAAGAAAAAAAGCGAAATAGTAGGAGGAAGTGAAACAGAATTAAAATAAATAGAAAAATAAAACAAAACAGAAAACACATATTTGCAATAAATAGAAGAAACACATAAAAAAAACCAGTGAAATAGACATATGATAACGATACAGACTTAAAAATAATAAAGCGAGATCCGAAAAAAGTGGAAAAAATATAAGAGAAAGCCTAAAAATAGAATCAAGAAGAGAAGTAATAGCTAAAGGAAAGAAAATAAAAAGTGCAAAAAATAAAAAGAGAAAAATATAGAAGTTTAACAGACAATAAAAAAATAAAGGACAAACAAGAACAAAAGGAAGAGTAAAAATAGAATCAAAGGTATAGATAAAAATCAAATAAAGGAGTAATTACTTAAAACAAAAAAGAAATAAAAACAGGAATATAAGAAAGCATTGCAAAGACAAAAAAAAAAGTAAAAAATTGAAAAATATAGCAGAGAAACGAAATTAATAGAGGTTTACAAATATATCAGCGGCGATAAAGAGAACAGCTTAGAGAGAGAAAAAAAATACAGAAACAGCTTACAAAAGACGGAAAACAGAAACAAACAAAAAAAACATCAAAAGGAAGGAAAGAAACACCAAAGGAAAAGGAAAATTATACAGAGGAAATTAACAATTTAGAGAGAAAAAGATAGAAAAAAAATTATTAAATGGGAAACACTAAAATAAACACCATTACAAGAAACTAAAAAAAAAATAAAAAAAGAGAGTGAATAACGGAAAGAAAGAAAAAAAGTTATATATATATATAAATATAGAATGAAAAATGTATAGAGAGAAAAAAAGAAATAACGAAAATGAATTATGTATAAAAAGTAGATTCCAATAAAGAAAGAGAGAGAGAGACGAATAATAAATTATATAATAAGAATAGACTGGAGTGAAAGCGAAAGAAAGAAAGAAATGAGAATAAATAACTAGTGCACAGACGACATACAGACTAAATACAGCGAAAGGAAGAAAATAAAAAAAAATCAGAGACAAAGCAAAAACCACATAAAAAAGATTGAAAGATAGAATCATAAGGACACTAAAAAAAGGGACAAAAAAATAAAAAGAATGCATTGCAGATAAAGAGAGAGATGAATAAAAATAATTAAACAGAAAACTGACGTGCAGAGAAAGAAAAAAGAAATAAAGAGAAAGAGTAGATAAGAAATAGTAAGTGAAAGATGGAATAATCATTAACAAAGAGAAACTTAGAGTGAAAAGAGAAAGAGAGGAGGACGAAATAAAGCATTGTATAGAGGAGAAATAAGAGGCATAAACGAAAAAGAATAAAAAAACAGAAACGAAATAACAGAAAAGAAGTAGAACATAATACAGAAAGAAAAAAGAGAAAGATAAAAGAAGAAGAGTACATAGCATAGAAACAAGGGGAAGATAAAAAATATACGAACAAAGAAACTTAAAGTAGAAAGGAAGAAATACAAAAATTAAGAGACAGAGACAGAAAAGAGGATAATAGCAGTGCATCGAGAGAAAGAATAACGCAATTGTATAAAAAGAAAACATAGAAAATAGAAGAAAAAACATACGAAGAGAGAGAGAAAGAAAGAGAAAGCACAGTGACAGAGAGAAAAATCTGAAAATCAGGCAAAGGGTAAATAGAGTTTAAAATCCTGAGAGAGAGACAGTCTCAAATCCCAGGACCCTCCGGACGACACCTTTGCTTACCTTTATTTTAAGGGAACAAATCACAAGATGGCCGGAGTCTTAGGGACTTTTATGAGACATTCTCGAGCTCGTTCGGAATTGCAAAGAAAGAGAGAGGCATTGAAAGCCGAGAGAGAAGTAAGTCAACCTAGTTTTTTTTTAGACACAAGTAATGCTTCTTTAATATTAGTAGCTGCTACTATTTTTTTTTTTACAATATTAGTAGTCAGATTTCATAACTCTTTTAAGATTATTTATCACAGCATTTTGCAAAAATAAAAAGTAAAGTTCTGATTTGGTTTAGTTGCTAAAATTAGGTCTTAGTTCTAGCATTATAAAACTTAGTTCGAATAGATTAAGCTGGCTTTTTCTAGGTCTATATATATATATATATATATATATATATATATATATATATATATATATATATATATATATATATATATATATATATATATATATATATATATATATATATATATATATGAATGGATATGGCTACGTAAGTAAACTGAAAGAAATTTTGAGATCCGTAATACTTTCAAGTTTATTACTTACCTTCAGTTTACTCTGGATATAAGTAATAAACTTGAAAGTACTAATGACCTCAAAATTTCTTTCACTTTCCTTACGTAGCCATATCCATTCACATATTCAGAATATTCACGTGTTTCTCATGAAACAGAATCATATATATATATATATATATATATATATATATATATATATATATATATATATATATATATATATATATATATATATATATATATATATATATATATATCATATATATCATATATATCATATATATATATATATATATATATATATATATATATATATATATATATATATATATATATATATATATATATATATATATATATATATATATATATATATAATATATATATATATATATATATATATATATATATATATATATATATATATATATATATATATATATATGCATTCTTGCAATAAAATGAATGATAACCCCTATAAAACGGCTACAATTAAAAATTTAAATTTGAAAAATGTAGCAGTTAAACAAGCATGAAGCATTTGGATTTAATTTTTAATTTTATTTATATATATATATATATATATATATATATATATATATATATATATATATATATATATATATATATACATATATATATATATATATATATATATATATATATATATATATATATATATATATATATATATATATATTTATTTATTTACCTTTATGATAGGCCTAGAATAGCCCAGCCTAACTTTCTTTTTATATAAAAGTAACACTTCTGTAGTATTCGTGACCGTTAACTCCTGATGTAACGGTTACAATATGAACTTAATGGGTAAATTGTAGCAGGTATGGAGACGAAGTCTCTGGATATGAGGTTTGCAGTTTTAAATAATATTTTTATAAATAGGTCTAGAATAACCCAACCTAGATTATTGTAAAAATAAAACATTTGCACTTATATATCTGAATGTGAGGTAAGTTCCTATATGGAGCATATTTGACTCTATAACTTTATTTTTATTCTGCCCTCCTAAATAAAACTTTATGTTCATGAACTAGTTGTATGCATATGAACAGATCAACTTGATAAAAAAAAATTATTATTTTCACTGTCCGTTAAAATGATCTGTTATAAATATCTAATCATTATATATATATATATATATATATATATATATATATATATATATATATATATATATATATATATATATATATATATATATATATATATATATATATATATATATAAGACTACTTTCATACTGGGTCCTATATCTAAATTTAAAAAAAAAACATTTTGAGAATTTTTTTTTATTATTATCTAGTTATATGCATATGAAGAAATTAATAAAATTTCATATCTTTGTTAACTATCAAGAAAGAGTGATTTTGTTACTGTATACTCGTATGCATATGAACTTAATAATAACATTTTTAGAGTTTGTTATCTCTGAAGAACAGTTAGTTTTTATTAAAGTTATATATCCAAGAATAACTGTTTTTTTTCTTATTTTGGTTACAGATTTTTATTAATAATTTATGTATCTTCTGTTAACTTAAAAGGAATCTTTATCGTATTATATCCATATGAACAGAGATAAATATATTTTTATCGTCTTCAAGTTTTCTGTATCGAAGCACAAAAATTATCTTTTAT
>JAXCGZ010016609.1:0-13814 GCA_037179515.1 Halocaridina rubra
CGGAACCGAACTACCGCGATAAGTGAGGCAACACTGTATTACATTATTATTACCATATTGAATTCATTAATGCTGTATAATTCATGTGTTATGAATAAGTTAAATGTCTTTAGGCTAAGTACTGTACAGTACTGCATAGGTATGTACTGTACAGCACTTTTTTTTTTTATGTAAACACAACTTACGAACTATTCTACCTACAAACAGACTTCTGGAACCTAACTTACGTAAGTTGGGGAACATCTGTACCTCTCGAATTCTCTGCCGTAAGAACTGACTAAAATAGAGAGTTCTTGTGGGGGGGAGATGAAGAGGTGGCTTCAAACAAGGTCAAGATTGTGTACACCAAGTGTTTACCTTAAAAAAAGTAATAATGTATACTTTATGATCCATTAAAACATCATCTTAAAGTTCAGATTTCATGTAATCATTATATAAACTTAATTCAATTCAAGCTTCTTATCAAAATTCATGTGGAAATTTACTTTTAGTTTCAAAGGAAAATAATGTTGATCTCCTTTCTTTTCTTACATCAGATGGGATTCTCCACTTTTTACACTTCTTCCAGATGATATTGTGCCATTCGATGCTGTATACGAAGCTCTGTATGTCAGGAAGCCTCCACCACCCAATCAGTCAACAGAGACGCAGCCCCTCTCATCCACTAATTTCCTTTATGAACTTGATAGAACTACTCAGGTAAGTATCTTAAAAGAACATCCAAAGTGTATCTGCTCAAGTACAGTTGGAGTGAATACTATTCATTAACTCAGACACTACTCTCTCTCTTTTATCAACAATAAAAGATTACACAGTATTACTTTATCAATATCTATTTATAGAGCATACAATTATTTCATAGTATATCCCTAAATCTCAATCTAGATTGCAATTTTATGATTAATGAACTTTCCATACGATGCTCTAATTTCTTCCTTAAGTAGCAGCTGATAAACAGTTTTCATTAAAACACCTTGAGTGTATTTTTATTTTGCAACAATACTGTAGCTGGTATTTCATCCAGTGTACAACCTCTGTAAATAGGGAGGATACGATTAATATGTCTTTGCTCCTCTATCTCTTTTACTCAGCTTGGACATGTAGTGCGTAGGAGAACAGTATTTTTTTCCTTCTCACCCAATGTTACGGAGTCTGTTTTTTATATATATATATATATATATATATATATATATATATATATATATATATATATATATATATATATATATATATATATATATATATTCTGAACATCTTAATATGAAGATCAAAACACCATATAGTGGCAAAGATATATAATGTCATGTTATGAATGTATAATTTTAAATGAGAAAAAGCAAATGAATTCGATATATATCCAGCTTATATTAGCACATTCATGTGCCATTCGTATGGGATAAAGAATGAAAGCTTGTCCTCGCTGTGTAATCATATGAAGAGAGGTAGTTTTACTATGAGTATTACTGATACATCTATGGCAAAAAGTTGCTTATAAAATTATAAATTATAACTGCATTTTTATATTTTTTATTTGGAGCCTTGAAAGTTTTGGTTCTGTTATAAGCTTCAGGAAACTCTAGTGCTAGCAGTTTTATTACTAAAACATTCCATGCTGATTTTCCACTAGGTCTTAACTTTCAGAGATATAGTTACATTCACAGATGGTATTGAACAACTAAGAATGAAGATATTTTTTACACAGCAAATTTTACTGGCGTATAGTCTTTATCAAGTCATTCTCGTTAGAGTTGTTTCAGATTCCAAATTTCCCTTTCCTTTTTACCTGTGTACCTAGATTAGCACTGTTTTCGATACAAAAAATTCATCAGATTTAATATTTTCAGGAAGTGACAAACATAATAATGTCTGCACAGAAGACTTTTGTGATTGGTGATGACATCACAGTGCCAGGTTCTACAGAAACAATAAGTTTGGGCAGAAAAGTAAGATATCTTTCATACTATGTATCTTTTGACATTTGTTCCTGAAGAATTTCCCAAACGAAATTGGTGGTTATATATAAGTCCCTCATCTTTATACCATTATCTTAGCTGAGACAAAGTCGTCCTTTGGCATATGTATCCTTCCCAGAAGGGGCATCAGGTTGAGGAATCCACAAGGCCAACAGAAGTACCTTGTACAGTATATGATACATATTGTTGAACAAATTCCCAACTGGTAAATACTAGCAGTAAAGTCATGTCAGGATTTTATCATTAACTCTTGGACCGAGGAGCTCGTTACATATATCCTCTTACTTAGTTTATAACTGATAACCCCTATAGTATATATAAAATTAATTTTTCACCACTTTATTCACATTACATCTTACAAATATATAAAAACAGCCTGTAGTGATTTTATCCTTACTAGTTGCCTTGTTTTCTACACTTATCACATATATCGCTATCTTCCCTCCTCTAATGAACATGTCACCTCCACTACTCCATCTTCCTGAAGATTTTGCAACTCCTTAAACTACTCTCATCACCTCTGCCTTACTGCTCTAGGATCCGTTAGCTAATCATCAGCCTTTCATTGTTTCCTTGTCCTCTACCCAAGTTTTCTTAATATTTATGTAAAAAAAAAAAATCCTTTTTAATTGAATATCTTTGAAGAAGCTTTCACCAAAATAAGTTCCTATTATACTTCTCTTCATGACTTCCTATATTCCTCCCATCAGTCAATACTTCTAATATTTTTTTTCATATTCTCCCCAAAGGTCACACTTGGAGAACTTACAAGGGCAAGAAGGCAATTCATCTCCTATACTAAGATGCATCCTGTTGAGGATGCTGGGAAACTTAGTTCCCTCTTTGTGAAATATCTCAATACAACATTAGGATAACTATGTACTACTTGTTAAGTATGCAATAGTATTTATTTGTTAAAGGGATTAATATACAAAGTTTTCCTAAGGTATGTAAAGAATTTTTTTACCTTCTCTGTGAAGTGATACGATTCTGTGTTTATGAAATAATAAAACATTTTATACAACTTGCCATAAAGAAGTGAAAATATACTCAAATTTATGATACCGCACTGACTCACTAATTTGATGAGGAATAATGGTGGAGAAGTAACGCTTCAGCACTTGTACTCATCAGTGCAAACAGATTTTACTAGCATTATTTTTTTGGAGTTAAGACCGATTAATCATAGAAGTTGCCTAATTCAGTCATTAGTGCAGAAGAGTAAACCATTATAATTCTGCACTATTTCTAGTTTTTAAATTGCTAAAGCTTAAGTGCATGGAATACCAATAATAGCACATTGTAGTCCATTACAACTTAAAAATTTGCATTCGATTTGTTTATTAAAAATAATGGCAGTATCTTAATTATTATAAACAAGCTGTCATACAGTCTCCTTCTTTTGAGGAAATGGCACAAGTTTCTGTTTTCCCATAGGAAAAAAGTCTATGCACAGTACTACATTTATATTGAGGATTCAGAGTACGGGGGTGACATACGAATTTTACTCTGTACCAGTAAAATATATACTATCTTCCAATTCTATGGACACAGCAGCTTCTTTCACAGAAATAGTAATGATTAATAGTAAAAGATGAATTATGATAAAACGTTACCTGAAATTTATGAGGAGGAAAAGACGAACAATTAAGACAAAGCTCCATATGTTTATGAATATAATCAAAACCTCAGGCTAATCCATGCAATGCCTTTGATAATAACACTGATGGCTATACTATGTTTTATAATTCTTTGTATTATAACAATAATGAAGTAAGAAAATATTGGTAAATATTTCAGAACAATATTGTACCAAAACAATGGTGCTGTAAAGAAAAAAAGACTAAACAATATGACTTGAATATATTATATTATTTTTATATGGTATACTATACCCCATATTCAGTTTAATACCAGTCTGTCAGAACCGATCGAGGTTGTATGTTGATAACTACCTGTGCAAAATTTGCTCCAAAATCCTGTCCCTTATGGTGGGGTCTATAGAATACTTTACATTTAATCCTTTGTCGTAAGAAACGACTATAATAAGGGAAAAAAGTGCTTGGCAGTCTCGGCCTCCCTAGTTTTAATTCTTTGCACATAACTGCCTACTCCATTGTTTTGTTCAGCTGTGAACACCTTACTAACTTAAACAGGATAAAGGTGTTAAAAATGATCGTAAATAAGAAAGATTTTCATTTACAAACTGTACATGTAATTACTGAAGTCTTAGTTTGATTTGTGCATAAATTGGAGAAATAGAATACATGTTCCCTAAGTTTCAATATTTACATATAGAATATTCATGCAATCTATTGAATAGTAGAAAAATGAGAAAATATAGCTTTAAAGTTATGTTAAACCTATTTTCTAGTTTACACGATATTTCATTTGCTTTGACAAGTTTTCAAAACTGAACAGGCATTAGAAAGCTTAATTCAATGCATCCATATTTGCACAGCCTGGATCACACCAGCTAGTAGACTTCTCTTGTTACTCCTGAAACTCTGCAGTTTTAAAATTTCCCATGACTTCAGTCATGTAAAATATGGCAATCACCATAATTGAAACCTCTAATATCATTTGATTAATGAATAAAAAAAGGTATAATTTTCCAAGCTTTTGAATCTGCAGCACAGGGAATTAAACCTTTTGGTAGGCATTCAAACATTCTTTAATTCCTGGAAATCCAGAGTCCTGCAGCTCATCTAAAATATGATGTATAATTTCTTTTTTCTGAAATAAGAGAAATTAGATGTAATGCACATGAAAATTGTAAAAATACTGGAGAATATATAAAAAGCTTGCATCATAGATATAAAAATAAAATTTGTCTTCAAATAATCTACCTTAATAGTCGGGAATTAAACTTTGGAACTGTAGAACTCCAATGCTCAATCCACTGTATCACTGAGGTTGTTAAAAGAGAGGAAACTGGACATCTACCAATGTCACACAGATGGGGAGAGGCCACTGAGACCATAAAGCTCCGTTTGACACCCCTCCACAACCCACCTGTGGTCTGCGCAGGCATTTAACTCTCACCCTCAGCAGCCAAGGCTTAGCTTATAGAACAAATGCAATGGAATAACAAAGTTTTAAATGTCTTCAAATAAACTACTATCTTGGTCGAGATTTAAAAATGCAGTATTGAACTGCATTTGCTCTACGAACTAAAATTTCTTTTGGCCAGAAAAACTTTACTTACTGACCTCATCAGATTCAAAGAGAGTCCTGTCTCTTTCAGTGAACCACCTTGCGTAGAAGGGTAAGTATGGAAGAGCATTTATAACTGATGCACAATCCCCGCCAGGTCTTGAACTCAAAATGTCTGGGAGAGATTGAAACGAATAAAAGGGATCTAGTATTTCTTGAAATGTTTTCCCAAATGCCTGAAACAAAATGTATGCTTGAAAAAAGTACTTCAACTATGTGTCACCTATCAAAGTAAGGTGTTACGCAAGGTTGGAGTACTCTTTTATTTTAATACAGTAGTATCTATAAAGAACAACACTTAAACACTTTTTAAAGGCATTACAAAATATGTACTTTAGGTGTTATTTGTAGTATTTTTTGCAATACGGAATAATTCATTAGAAATTTGCAGGACACGATAATATTGAGTTATAGAAAAACAAATACTTCTGATTTAACTTTAATGATCTCTAATATTATCCATCTTATTCTTTTAGTAAATAATTGCCCAAATACTGCATAAGTGTATATTAGAGGGAATTTTTAAGTATGCTCATAAATACTGACTGGTGATTGTGTGTCTTACAACCACTGATTTATATACCAATGAACAGATGCAGGATAAAGTGACCCTGTGTGAGAAAACTAAATATCATGGGAAATGCATGTAAATATGAAACGGTTTATACATAAAAAAACACTGATATAAGTTTTTGATTAAATATGATGTCATAGTCTTTATTTATTTTAGCTGGGTTTAAGGCTTGGCTCATGAGAATAATAATACTGTGCTAGTATATCCTTGTGAAGATACCAGAGTGACTATTAAGTGTAAGGAAATAACTTAAGTAGTTGGGCTTCCTCATACCCTGCCCATACTCACACCATCTTGGAACAATTTTAATATTACCTGAAATTAGGAAGTGGATATTGCCATTGCCATTCACCTATTCCCTTTCATTATTTCCTACAAAATGTAAGGAATAAACACGTGGAATATCATCACATCTTGCAATATTCTATTTAGCTATTTATAACTTGTTGGGCATACATTGTTTTATACTTACTTCCCTAGCACCTGGGACTTTTCTTTTTTTTAGGGGGTGTACGCTATTAGTCACCATTTGGGGGGTGGATACAGATAAATTGAAGCTGGGGAATCTAAGCTGGATGTCCTTCCTATCACCCGGCCGCGGGCTCGAAACCAGGTCCATCACCTCCAGATTTAGCACTTGGAAATATCTACTAAATATCATGTACAGGGGATCCCCGTAGAACGTCATTTCAGTTTTACATCAGAGGCCAATAAATAAATAAATTTTTCAACCTACCTCGCTGGTGTGGTAAATTCAAACTGCTCGCCAAAACAGCTGTATTCATATTTATCAAGTTAGTGGCTTTGTATATTTGGTTATATTGAAAGATTATATTGAAATAAAAAAAAAAAAACGCATAGCTGTAAATAAATTTTATTTGAAATACACACGAATACAAAACTAGCGAACACAGCTGTATTCGTATTTATCAAGTTAATGACAATTTTTTTTATATATATATATACAGTGTTCCCCCGGTTATTCGCGTTTCTTGGTTCGCGTTCTCACTGTATCGTGGTTTTTTTTTATAAATTATTATTTTATGGGTATATGCAAAAATATTAAAAAAAAAAAAAAAAATTCTCAGTATTTAAATTTTTTTTATTGAAAAAAAAACATATTTCATTATCTAATTGATAAAAATAATTTATTTCCCAGCCTACGAATAATAAAACAGTACAAAATAGTAAAAAACATAAATTTAGATAGATAGATAGATACGTTTATTGACCACCTCTTTTGAAAAGTACAGTATAATCTTTACAAAAGGAATATTTGGTCCAAATTACAGTGAATAAATACAATAGATTTTGTACAATCATCAAATAAGTAAATGAATTTTAAATTAATATACATTATACTAATAACTGAATGATATACGTACGTACAGTATAACTCACATTATTGCATCATGCGAAATAGTGTTCGATAGCGTACAATGTACTGGGGTCGCAGCTACGTGAGCTAGCATATATATTTATATTTCCAGTAGTTTCATGATTTTATTGATAAAAAAATGTATTTATTAGCCTAAGAATACTAAAACAGTAAAAAATAGTAAAAAACATAAATACTAACAGTATTGCAACATGTAAAATACGATACCGCTATCAGCGTTTCAGACAAAGACTCGTTCAGTCTAACTCACGTGTGCGCCATTCACATTGTGCTTATTAAACGTTTTGCTTGTGTTCGATAGCGTACAATGTATTGGGGTCGCAGCTACGTGAGCTAGCATATATATTTATATTTCCAGTAGTTTCATGATTTTATTGATAAAAAAAACGTATTTCTTAGCCTAAGAATATTAAAAGAGTAAAAAATAGTAAAAAACATAAATACTAACAGTATTGCAACATGTAAAATACGATACCGCTATCAGCGTTTCGGACAAAGGCTTCCACCATCTTCCATTGTCTCGCCTCACTCGTGTGCGCCATTCACGTTGTGCTTATTATTATTAATATGTTTTCCTTGTGATTTTTTTACTCTCATATTTTAACCTTTGCAGTGCCTCCCAAGCATCCTTCATCTTCTAAGGCTTCTTGTAGTGAGCCTAAGCGGCAAAAGAAAATGTTAACCATTGTAGATAAAGTGAAACTCTTAGATATGTTGAAAGAAGGAAAAAAGTTTGTGGATGTCGGCCGCTATTTTACGTAAACGTAAAAATTATTGTAAAATACTGTACCTATGTATGTCAAGTCATCATCACCTCATTCACGGTAAGTTTTCCTATCACTTTCATAAAAAATTACGTTGCTTGCTGTTATTTATAATGTAAAGGGTGTTTTTTTAACAGTACAGGGAGGGTTTATACAGTGTAAGCGTAAGAATATATTAAAATATCTATGTACATATAGGCTGATCCTACTCCGTGGATTTCCTGGTTCACGCCGGGTCCCGGAACCGAACTACCACGGTATGGGGGGGAACACTGTGTATATATATATATATATATATATATATATATATATATATATATATATATATATATATATATATATATATATATATATATATATATATACAGTGTATATATTTGTTATATTGAAGAATTTTATTGAATTAAAAAAATAAACACAGCCGTAAATACGATTTTTATTCGAAATACACATGAATACAAAGCTAGAGAAAACAGCTGTATTCGTATTTATCACGTTAATGGCATTACAGTATTTAGTTACTTTTTCATATATTTGGGTAAACTGAAGGATTATACTGAATAAAAAAAAAAAGCAGCTGTAAATACTGTACTGTACTATTTTATTTGAAATACACATGAATACAAAGCTAGCAAACACAGCTGTACTCATATTTATCAAGTTAATGGCTTTATTTATCGTTACTGATATTACTATGTCTCCCAAGCCTGATGGTGATAGTTATGATGGCAGTGCTATGAAGAAATTGCCATTGCCATGGAAATTAAAACTGAAATAGTAAAACGGTTGGAAAAGCGACGGGTTTGTGGTCAGTAGGGGTTGGTTTATGCGCTTTAAGACTCGTACTGATTTGCATAACCTATGGGTGTAACGTGAACCTGCTAGTTAGTGGTGATGAGAAAGCAGCAATAGAGTTTAACAGTGTGTTGGCAGAAATAATTAGGGAGGGGAGCTACCATCCCTTGCAATACCATTTTCCACTTATAAGTAGGCATGTAAATGAACAAATAAGTAAGAGGGTAATACATACACTTACAGTGAACAGAAATTTAGCTAACAAGTGAACAGATAATAATAATAATAATAATAATAATAGTAATGATAATAATAGTAGTAATACTAAAATTATTTTTTTCTTTTTTATGAGTGTGATAATAATGATACTAAAGTAGAGCATTAACAATATATTTTGCATTAAGAGACCTGAAATGGAGATATGAGAGTAAAGGTAAGACATTGTACTGTAGTTTTGTATCAGTGTAGTGCTTTAATATATTTATTTTAATATCCTGTACATGCAGTGTAGTATTACTATCTTACAATGAGAACATAGATTACTTCTGTAGATTATATACTGTATGTTCTTTTGCCTCTTTAGACTCACCTGCCCCAGTCTCCTCAGACCCAGGTTCGAATTACAGGTGTGTTATAGTCGAAATGCACTTTAAGTCAGCTGTCAGGAACGGACCCCTGACAAAGTGAGGACCCCCTGTATTGCCAGTTGTCTTATTAAAGATAAATCTATAATGTGCAAGAACACAATGAGGAATACTACTTACTGCTCCAACATAAACACCCTTCAGGAAAAGCCTAACTGACTGATTAAATGATTCGCACATGCTGAGACACTCGACGAGCACATCTTGTCCTTTACCACTTGCCTTCAACTTTTTTAGTCTATCAACAGCAGATGGCAAGCTGGGAAAGATATATAATTTGGTAGGAAAGCTACTAATAACTTACATAATATACTCATATTTCATATCACAATATGTTTTATGTGCATCTCTATTGCTGATGACCATGTACAATGTTCATTTTTATAATGATTTATGCAATATTTCTTTTATAGTTGATTTACATTTTAATGTACAAGGTACCAAAACTGTGTTCAGAAAGGATACAGTAGCATATAAAACAAGTAAAAAAAATGTATCTTAATGACTAAAACTGAAGGGGAATAAAAATAATTTACCAGTACAATATCAGAGTTAACATGAATATAATAATACTGTGAATGGAACTAAAGAATAAGAATGCTCCATACTGCATAATCAACTTAAAAACAGAGAAGTGCACCTACCGAGAAAGCAGCATTCCTAAGCGATGAATGACAACTAAGTCACCTTGAAAAATGGCAGCAACAGTAAACGGCACAGGAGGCAGAAATACAGCAGGCAAATTTAAGAAGTGCGTATACATGTTCACCTGCAGATGACCAGAAATTCAAGAAATATAGTCAATGGATATCCCTGAGGGAGGAGGTGAAAAATTTCCACACCTGTACTCTCTGCATGTCATGAGAGGCATCTTTTAATGTTTTTTTCCTTGGCACAGAATAGAAGACAGAAGGGGCAAGGAACTGTAAGGCATGATGAAGCTCTGCAGTCTTTGTTTTCTGTTCAACTATGGTCAATCAACTGGCTTCAGTGGGCTATGGCATCTAATTAAAAAAACATAATCATATTGATCAGTCACCAAATTTCTGGTCAGTAATGAATATCCTACCAAGAATCAGACTCACTGGAGGGGCTTGAAACTAATTCACTAGCAAAACCCATCAGCCAATGCATCACTCAAAGCAGACATATAATGTTTTTTGAGAGATAATGTTTGGTTATTGGAACTATTCAAATATTTTTAAAATGATAATACATCTTGCTGAGGCAAAAGGGTGGCCACAACTGAGTTAAAAAGTGGACAACAGGGCATTAAGAATTAACTGCATTAAAAGTATCTGAATAGTGACTGAGAGGGGCAAGCCAGCCTCAACTTGGAGCTGGTCCCAAGCCCGGGTAAATGGGGAGGGTTGGCGGCAGGAAGGGCATCCGGCAATAAAATTTTGCCAAATCCAAAATATGACCAGTACAGATAACGAGAATAGTCACCATACTAGGGCGCTCCCCATAGGCGATAAGTTGGGGCTTCGCCTGACGCCTCCGGAAAGACAGCAAGGGCTACCCAGTCATGGGCGGGCTGGGTTAAAGAGGCAAGCTCGAGAGAGAGCGTCAGATGAGGTGCTGCGGGTGGGCACTATTAATGTGGGGACGATAACTGGGAAGGGGCGAGAATTGGTGGACCTGATGGAGAGGAGGAGACTTGGAATGCTGTGTGTGCAGGAGACCAGCTGGAAAGGAAATAAGGTGAGGGAACTGGGTGAGGGTTGCAAGCTGTTCTATAGTGGAGCAAATGAGGAAGGGAGAAATGGTGTAGGAATAATACTATCCAAAGATCTGAAGGAAACCTTACTTGGTGTGAATAGAAAGAGTGACAGAATTATGAGTTTAAAGCTGGGACTGGGAGAAACAGTAGTCAATGTGGTATGTGCCTATGCCCCATAACTGGTTGTACAGCAGAGGAGAAGGATGTATTTTGGGAGGAGATGGACCATGAGCTTAGAACAATTCCTATAAGGGAGAGGGTAATTTTAGGAGGAGATATAAATGGCCACTTAGGAATTGGGAGGGATGGGATAGGTAGAGTTAATGGGGTATGGGGGGTGGGCGAGAGAAATGAGGAGGGAGAGAGAGTGATTGATTTTGCGGTGGCATTTGATCTGGCATTGGTCAACACATTCTTTGAGAATAAGGAAAACAGATTGATTACATACAGTAGTGGTGGGAGGGAGATCTATTGTTGTGTAGGAGAGACCATCTGAAGGAGATTAGCAACTGTAAAGTAATAAATGGGAAGAGTGTAGCAGTGCAACATAGGATAGTAGTAACTGATTGCAGGCTCAGGAAATGTAAGAAAAGTAAGAAGCCGAGGATGGACCCAAAGATAAAGTGGTGGAGATTGAAAGATGCAGAGCTGAGAGCTATGTTTAAGGGAAGTGTTGGAAGCGATAAGGTTGCATGAGGATGTACAAGAATGGTGGACAGAGAATAGTAAGGTGATTTTGAGGGTTGGTGAGAAGGTACTTGGAAAGTCATCAGGAAGGAAACCCCCAAATGATAAAGAGTCATGGTGGTGGAACGAGAAAGTGCAAGAATGGGTGAAGAACAAGAAAGAAGCTAAGAAAAAAACAGATTTATCAGTCCTGGAGCAGGATAGAGAAGAGTACAAGCAGGCAAAGAAGGAGGCAAGGAGAGCAGCAGCAAAAGCAAAGGCAGAGAATTTGAATGAAGTCTATGAAGAGCTGGAAACACCAGAAGGAGAGAAGAAAATACGGCGAATTGCCATGGCACGAGATGCTGCATCCAAGAACTTGACCCAAGTAAGACAAATAAAGGATAACCATGGAGTAGTCCTAGCAGAAAAGGAAGAAATAAAAAGCAGATGGGAAACTTATTTTGAAGGATTACTAATGAAGACAACCCAAGAGCAGTTTTTGAAGATGAACTTCCAAATGAAGCAGTTACAACAACAGTGGCTAAAAGAGAGGTAGCGCGGGCAGTAAGGAAAATGAAAAATGGAAAGGCAGCAGGAAATGGAAGGCATAGATATCTTGTGGGACTTAATGCAAAAGATCTTTAGTCAGGAAAAGATGCCAGAGGAGTGGAGAGGAAGCCTAATCATCCCAGTCTATAAAGGGAAGGGAGACATTCAATAGTGTGGAAACTATAGAGGTATAAAATTGTTAAGTCATACTTTGAGGATATGGGAGAAGATCATAGAGAGGAGACTCAGAGAGGTAACGACATTTGGGGATGAACAGTTTGGCTTTATGCCTGGAAGAGGGACAGTGGATGCCATATTTGCCTTGAGACAAATGATGGAAAAGCATCGGGAGAAACAGAAAGGACTGCATATGGTCTTTAATGACCTGGAAAAGGCATATGATCGAGTACCACGTCAAGAGGTGTGGAGGTGTATTAGAGAAGAGGGAGTCCCCGAGAAGTATGTAAGAATCATCCAAGATATGTATGAGAGGGCAAAGGCAAATGTTAAGAGCAGTGTGGACTTGACAAAAAGTCTCTCAGTATATGTTGGTCTGCATCAAGGATCTGCTTTGAGTCCATATTTATTTGATCTGGTCTTGGATGTAGTAACCCAGGGTATTAGAGATCAGTCACCATGGTGTATGCTCTTTGCAGATGACATTGTACTGTGTAGCAACAGACGAGAGGTAGTGGAGGAGAAGCTTGAGGAGTGGAGAAGAGTGATGGAGGTAAGAAGACTAAAAATCAGGAGGAAGAAGACAGAGTACTTGAGCTTGAGAGATGATGAGGATGGGGAGGTCAATTTGCAAGGGGAGGTGTTGAAAAGAGTTGAAAAGTTCAAGTATTTAGGATCAACAGTAGCAGAGGATGGTGACCTAAAGACGGAAATAACCCACAGAATACAAGCGGGATGGAAGAACTGGAAGAAAGTGTCTGGGGTGCTGTGCGACAGGAGAATGGGGATTAAGTTGAGGGGTAAAGTGCATAAGACAGTTGTGAGACCTGGGCAATAAAGAAGACAGAAGAGAAAAAACTGCATGTGGCAGAGATGAGGATGTTGAGATGGATGTGTGGGGTGACAAGAATCGATAAGATCAGAAAAGAGGTAATTAGAGGTACCTCAAAAGTTAAAGAAATATCAGATAAGATACAAGAAAGTAGACTAAGATGGTATGGTCATGTCGTTAGGAGGGATGAACAGTATGTTGGGAGGAGGGTGATGGAAATGGATATACAGGGTAGGAGAAGGAGGGGAAGACCAAAGCGTGGGTGGATGGATTGCATCAAAGAAGACCTGAGGTCTAAAGGTTTGTTGGGTGATGAGGTATGGGACAGAAACATATGGAGAACACTGGCCAGAAACATCGACCCCACATAAAAGTGGGAAAAGATGTATGTGACAGAGTGTTTCGCTCAATGTCAACAGAGGCTGTTAGATGCCTTATTAAATAAAATTAGTAACATAACTTATTTTCTAACTAAAAAAATTAATTCCCTTTAACATAA
>JAXCGZ010016610.1:0-2500 GCA_037179515.1 Halocaridina rubra
TATTTTCAATCACTATTGCAGTACTTGACATTTCATGACATTTCACTCATCAGTTAAAAATTTAAACAAAAAAATACATTCTATATGCAAGAGTTCTTACTGGCTTATCCAAGAGGTTTAAATATATTTGAGGTTTTGGTATTCTGAATTACTTTTTTGAAAATACTGCATATACTGCCTTAGTCACAAGTTCAGATATTTAGAATACATGCTTACATGAAAGAAATATATAGCAGTAGCTTGGACTAATCTGGGTAGTAATTCTTTAAAAATATATTGCTTTGACTGCTGAATCATAGAATTTACATACATGATATACAAAAAAATACATATTCAAATACTCATCTGCCATGTCCATTGCCTTTACATATTTTAAAAAATTCCACTTAAGCTGCAATGTGTAAGGATTTTACATGCTTGTAAACCAACACAAAAATATATTCTTTTCATTCCTGTTTTATTGCAATTTCTAAGCCTTTTGCATAACCGTTATATAGATTATTTTATTGTGTAATTAATTCTTAAGGTCATTTCGGTGATGATATCAATTATTTACCAAAATTACATCAAGGGGAAAAATCTTACCCTTGCCCTCCAATCCCTTATAGTCATCTCCTCCAATATCAACAAAAGTGAGTGAACTCTTTCTCACCCATAATCACATTAATACAATATATCTTCAGATAAAAGCTGAACACATTCTCTATATCCGACATATTGATAAAGAACGTATATAATATCTTACCATTGAGGTTTCAACATAGGTTCTATGATGTCCTTTGAACGTGAGCAAATAGGAACCACCATGGGATTGTCCTTGGTTTCAACATACAACCCAGCATCTTTTAGGGACTCTAGAACAGCCTTCCTGGCTTCAAAACGTTTCATGCCCTAAAATAAGGTGATTAAATGTGATGTCAAAAATAACAAAGATATTCCCCAAACACAGTGGGTGTTTGATTAATTTAATATTCCCCAACTTCACTCCGTCTATGTTCACCCCCAAGCAGGGAACTAACAGTGACACATGAAATGTAAATTATGGAAATATAAACAGGGACAATTGGAACAGAAACTTATCTAATACTTAGAGGCAAGATGGAATGTCACTTTTACAAGTTATTGTATAAGAGTTTCTGTAATGATGATAATAAGGATATAAAATTGCATATACTGTACAGTCTCAGCTAATAAAACTTACAGTAAAATGCTTGTAACCTTCTTTGATGTAGCCATCATCTGTGAAGATCGTTATGAAAGGCAAGTTGTGTCTTTTGCCAACTTCATAATCATTAGGATCATGAGCAGGTGTAATTTTCACGGCACCTGTTCCAAATTCCATCTCTACGAATTCATCTTCAAGAATTGGAATCTTGCGATTGGCAAAGGGATGTACAAGCATCTTTCCTACTAGATGTTTGTACCTGAGGAAAAAAAAAAATTTAATACTTACGTTTATATATTGACATTAAATTTATAAGCATTACAGGTATGTAGGAAACATAAAGTGGAGAGTCATAATACATTGAGAGAGGTATTGTTTTCAACTTTATATATTATAGTTTTCACAAAAATTCTAACATATAGGAAATATAAAAATAAAAAAACTTTTTACATCCTCCAGACATCCAATATATCATATAATAAAAAATGACCTATATATAAGAGGTAAAATCTTGTAAATGATATCTTATAGAGCAAAGAAGTTATCAATACAAATATGTCCTTTAGTATTCAAGGATAACAACATAGCATTCCTATGCACAGAATGATTTTCAAAATATTCAAAAATATATATATTGCTACCTCTCATCTTTGGGGTGAACAGCGACAGCAGTATCGCCTAGCATAGTTTCAATACGCGTTGTAGCGACAGTGATGCGTTCTCCCGTTTTCTCAACTTCATAAGAGAAGAGGATAAGAACTCCGCACTCTACCTTTTCATTATATCCAGGCACAGCTATCTCTGTTCTCCCTGGCAGTTCTTTCTTCTCAACCTGCACAGGACACAAACTATGCATTATTTTCAAAAATATTTAATCCTAGATTTAAGCTTGTCTAATTATCATTTTGATATGTATATTCTTTCTTGACTCTAAAGCAGAATGTATGTCTATAATACTGAATTTCATGACATGAGTGCAAGACTAAATTACAATGACTTATCTTTAATAAACTTATCAAGCGGTACTTATCTTAATAAACTTATGTAGTGGTTGAGAAACACTTTGCAAAAAGTTTCTCTAAATCAAAATTTTTAACAACCAAAGAAGTGCCAAGTGCCTTTCTTCAATCAGTTGGGCTTATAGAGTATGCAATATATTAAGGTATTTACAATGTCACACTGTAAAGTCTATGAGAAAACCAATATGGAAAGTACTTTCCTTCAGAGGTTACATATCTCTGTAAAAAAAATTAATATTTCTAAAGTACCAAATAATGCAGTTATATTATAGCTGAAGGTTCAGACCAGAAAGGCATTGACATTTAAAAGGGTAAA
>JAXCGZ010016610.1:7500-13778 GCA_037179515.1 Halocaridina rubra
AGAAGCCATTGTCACTTTATCAGGTTCAGTGAGTACACCATTATAAGTGGAAATTTATAAATACATTAATTTCACAACTTTGGGCTTCAAAATGGGAAAAATTACAATTGTCAAACCGAGGACATTAATTAATAAAGTGGGTGACATTTAGCTGTGACTATGAATACCCAATATTCTTAAAGGCTAAGCATACTGTATTCTATACACTGCATCAGCAAATTTAACCTCTGTTATGAATCACCCATAACTTAAGATATATTTGGAAAGCTCGACTCAGGAGGTGGTGGACCAGTGTTCGAGACCATGGCAGGGCAATAAGAAGGGCATCCAGCCTTAATCCCCAGCTCCAAACCGTCCGTCTCCACCCCCAAAAGGGAATTAAAAAGTGACACAAAGTATAAAAAAATTACTTGGAGTGCTTTCTGATATGCATTTCAATGCATGTAATCTTTCTCTGGGTTGCCTCAGACCCAAAGAAAGTAACAATGAACAGTAGACAATATGCTTACTAATTACTGTAGTGTACGATTTAAATAAGTCCAAACAACAACGTGGAAATGGGCCATGATTAAAGATGAGAAACACACTCCCTTGTATTTTATAATTGTGCTTTACAATACAATAATGGAGCATCGCTCAGGAAACTAATTTTAAGATGTAATTTAAAGAAATCTCTATAAGCAGTAGAAAGTGGTAGTTAATAAAATTCAGTAACAAATACTTACCCCATATTCAGGTTTGAAGAATCCCTCTTTTTTCCACCACTCATACCAGGCAGCTTCCACATACTTTGGACTATACTGAGCAGGGAGTTCAACAGCAACATTTTTCTTTTCTCCAGCAGGAGTTTCAATATCGTAGGTGATTACCTTTTTCTGCAATGTACATGTAAAAGGTTTGTTGGGATGTAAGACGCATAGATATTATTATGATATCAAACGAAAAGCAGAAAGAAAAGGAATATGAAGAAACTATAAGTTTAATCATGGAACTTCTCTTACTTGGGTAGATAGTTACATCAACTGCTTACTTATATAGCTAACCATTTTGAGAAGAAATTGATACAAGCCTGATCATAATAAAATAGGCTGAATTTGAAGAGCATCATTTACTTTGATTTTTCTTTATATTACCAAATGCCATATACTTCTCTCAAATGTGTGTGTACTTTTGGGCATGAAATACACAACAACCTTTGGCGTCATCATTATTTATCATATATAATATGCATTAATTAAATCAAGGGAAAAGTTTACATGAATCGCTATATAGGGAACCACAGTCCAGAGTGATTAGACTACTCAGACCGGGAGTTAACAGATCTGCAATCGAGCCCATTATAGGGCGTTAGAATGGGAGTCCTTCCATAATTCCCAAGCTACACTCTGCTTGTGCCCAACCCCATGATGGGGATTAATACTGACAATTAAGACTATATATATATATATATATATATATATATATATATATATATATATATATATATATATATATATATATATTGATTGATTGAGTGATTGCAAAATCGCCCAAAGGGACTCATATGCAATTTTTCACGTTACTTAAGTCCATAGGTTTATCTGGATGAAAAACTATCTTAATATAGCACACCGAGTGAGGGGGTTGGGAGTAAATCCCCCCCAAATATCCGTAAAGGCAAATAATGTGTTGAAACATTTTCCGAAATGATGTTCGCAATCATGAATAAACTGCTCTACTACTTACCTCCTCTACTTTCTTTGGTTTCTTATCCTTTTGTGACTGCCCATCTGTTGGCTTTTTCTCAGCAGCCTTGGCTTTCTTTTCATTAAACTTGGCTAATTTGGCAGCCTTCTTGGCCTCCTTTTCGAGCTGTTTTGCAGTCTTGGGCTTTTCCGATCCTTCATTTTCACCTGCTGATGCCTGTGTTTCATTTTCATCCATGTTGAAATAATAATATATGCTTTAGCCGGGAGGCGAAGCACAACTGACAGCCAGAGACAGGATCGACTTTCACGAGGAGGGAACGAGGAGGAACCAAAACATTGCGCTTCTTCTTCTTGTATTTTAAGGTTTGGAAGGCAGGGCAAAGGTTACGCTTTACAATCCAATTTTTACATTTTTAGTCATTTTTTTCAACACCCATCCTAAATTTGTAGAGCCAAAGCTGTAAGCTATATTTTTAAGTAGGTATTCTTTACAAATATACAATTCATAACAGAAGAAAAAATGAAAAAACATAATTGAGTCACGATATGCAATCAAAAGCTGATGCAACATATTGCCGTGATTGAGATAGATCTGATTTCTTGATATAATTATGCAAAGTCATGTGTATAGTGGTGATGGACTCCTAATCGAGCGCACTGCGGGGCGATAGAAAGAGCATCCAGCCTACATTCCCCAGCTCCAATCTGCCTGTGTCCACCCCCAAATGTGGGCTGATAATGACACATAAAACATAAATGCTATATATACATAGTGGGATCGCTTCAAAAGTTATCGGACAAGACATGTCGCTTAACAAAATTTAAGAAAAATTGCTATAGAAACTGAATGCTTATTATCTTAATAATCATAAAATGGTGATTTAGGATATAAAGTCATTACACAAATGCCATGTTTTTAGTATTTATCGCTATTCTTCCTCACTATTGTGGTGGAAATAGATAGCACTATTAATCCCCCTTCAAATAGGGGCGGACACAAACCTTGGAATTGAGGAATTAAGTCTATATATATATATATATATATATATATATATATATATATATATATATATATATATATATATATATATATATATATATATATATATATATATATATATATATATATATAATAATAATAATAATAATAATAATAAATTTGTGGAAATAATATACTGTTTTGCCTATATTTACTTTTTCTTGGACGTGCAGCTCAGAGTGATAGAAGAAAAGAAAATCGGCGAGTCCTCTCTCCTTTAATTTATATTCCTGCTGTAAGACAATAAGGAGAGGAGGAAATTAATAATAATAATAATAATAATAATAATAATAATAATAATAATAATAATAATAATAATAATAGTAATAATAGTAATAATAATAATAATAATAATAATAATAATAATAATAATAATAATAATAATAATAATAATAATAATAATAGTAATAATAGTAATAATAATAATAATAATAATAATAATAATAATAATAATAATAATAATAAAGACTCACGTGGAGAGAGCAAGGGAATAAAATAAAAATAGAATCACAAGAGACATGGATCATAGAATTTATATATTCTGTCTCTAGAATTCAGAAATATAAAGGTAACTATATCATCCTAGGAATTTTTATTTTTATCATTATTATTATTATTTTTTTTTTTTTTGGCCTTCCTTTGTTGTGTCCTAAAGATGCAGATCATAAAAAGGAATCTGGCGAAATTTATAACTTTTCAACTTTGCAGATGGAGAAAAGTTTAATACATTTCTTTTTTTTAATTTTTTTCATTGTCTCCATTTTCTCAATTATGTCATGACATAAAAATTCTTGCTATGAAGTTGAAGGGAAAGACTGCATTTTATTTATCCTTTTAAAATGATAAAGTTTTTAACTTAAAAATAAAGTTCGAGATTTCACTCCTTTAAGGTGCTCTCTCTCTCTCTCTCTCTCTCTCTCTCTCTCTCTCTCTCTCTCTCTCTCTCTCTCTCTCTCTCTGTATGGCCGCCGTGACCGGGTGGTAGATCACGTGTCAATGATTCGCCAGGTCATTGCCTCGAGGCCGGCCTCAGTCTGTGGTTAGAAAGGGCATGCACTAGGGGTAACAGTCACTCACTGCCAAAACCAAAGTCCTTCGAAAACAGGCACCGTCCTAGCCCTTATTAAGAAAGAGGAGTCAGTGACGGAAAACCAGATCATTTATATATATCATGGCTTCTCATGATCTCGTAACCCCCCCCCCCCATAGCTGGTACTAATCATACAGACAATTATAAAATTGACTTGATTTTTAATGACAGCTACAACTCTGGTTCTCAAACTTCACTCTCAAAGTATGAAAAACTAAGATCCAAAACCAAATTTAGGTAGGAGTAAACACCACAACGACGACAAACTATGAAGAACGGCGAAGGGTCAGACGACTTGAGATCAATTATAAAGTGGTTGAAAGCACCATTTAAGAAAACTTAAATAGTCAAAAAATGATAGTTGAACATCGATTAGCTTCTACTTTCTTTGTTTCTCTTGATGACAATGGTTTCTCATCAGAAACTCATTACTGCGCCCCATTGTCATTACTACTGCTACATTCACTCGATTAAAAACGCATTACTGTCATCTAATGACGCACGCGCTTCAGTGAGTATTCACGGCAAATCGCTTATCGGGGAAAATGGCGAACGGTTTTCGGTAAAATTCAAGCGATCGATCGGTGATAAAGCGAGACGATAATGTCAAAAAGAACTAGAATGATACGATAATGAAGATAGGTTTACAGGGGATACAAGACTGGTCCGTTTTTACGTCACGGACTCCTTTTTCTAATAAGGGCTACGACGGTGAGTATTCACGACAAATCGCTTATCGGGGAAAATGGCGAATAGTTTTCGGTAAAATTCAAGCGATCGATCGGTGATAAAGTTAGACGATAATGTCAAAAAGAACTAGAATGATACGATAATGAAGATAGGTTTACAGGGGATACAAGACTGGTCCGGTTTTACGTCACGGACTACTTTTTTCTAATAGGGGCTACGACGGTACCTCGTTTCGAGGGACTTTTGTTTTGGCAGTGTGTGACTGTTACCCTGAGTGAATGCCCTCTCTAACCTCAGACTATGGCGAGTCTCGTATCGACGACCTGACGAATCAAAGTCATGCACTCTTCCACCAGGCCATGGTGGTCACACACGGGATACAAGATTAGTTTTGATATTTATATTCTATATTTGACATTAATTTTTTTACATAACGTTTTCGTGAGGTGTTCGCCATTCAAGGAAAAAACATTTGCGCTAAAACTCCTGTATTGATTGAAACACAATACTAAAAACAAGTTTATTAGCTTACAGTGAGTTCTACGAAGATTTCTACAATACTTCAAATATTAAGTTCTAATTATAGAGAGAAATAGTGATGTTAGCCATTATCGCTGAAACAAAGGCAATATTAATTATCCTACAGCTGAAAGGTCATTTGGACTTAAACAGGACTGTCCAGGACAGTTCGATGTTATGTCTTCCTTCAGTTACGGTTCTTTTTCTATGCCGATATCCGGTTTTACGTCACGGACTCCCTTTTCTACCAAGGGCTAGGACGGTTGCCTTCTTGCAAAGGACTTGTTTTGGCAGATGTAATCGTTACCCTGAGTGAATGCTCTTGCTAACCTCAGACCGTGACGGGGCGCGAACCCTCGACCTGACGCCTCAGAGTCGCGGACGCTACCGCTTGATCCACGGTGACTACTTTTTCTATGCCGATATAGTCTTGGATATTCGTTATACATCCCTTTTTATCCCCTCACATCTGACAAGTCACAACAATCTCCATCTGTGTTTCTCTTTACATTATGTTTTCTTCTTGCCCATGCCCGATGAGGGCAGATTTTTTTTTTTTTTTTTTTTTTTTTTTTTTTTTTTTTTTTTTTGGCCCGTCCTGGTGTCGCAATCACAAATTAAAATAAAAATCATAAGTAACATTACTCGTAATAATGCCAAAATGAAACCAGATCCTAAGAGAGTGGAATCGACCTCAGATCACTCATTTTATATATCGACCAGTTTGAGAAATCCGACCAAACTGTCACATATTTTTGGTAGATATAAAAGATGTGTGCAGTTTTCCGAAAGTTCTTTAAAAGAATAATATATTTTAATGCTTGGAACACATGAATTATATATTTTCCAAAAGAAAAGAAGTGATCAATTAAGAAATGGACAAGATTTTTATATTAGTCAAGCTACAAAGCAAATTTATAAATTCTGGAAGAAGGCCTAAAAATAAATCACTTAAGATTTGAAACAGAACTTCTCATGATTCAGATCTTGATAAAGATCTGAAACGTGTTTAAATCTTGATCAAAGACCAGTAATAACCCCCTCAAGAAAATAAAAAAAAAAATAAATAAATCGAGGCAGGACTAATATGGACCTAGTGATAACTAAAAAGTTAGTGTTTCTCTTCTTGCAAAGAACAAAGCAGAATTGTTGGGTGAATAACATGCAAATCACACGAAGTTTCCGAACCATTTCATGAAAACATAGGAAGCTTAAGGAGAGCAGCAAAAAACGTTAAATTACTTTTTACGAT
>JAXCGZ010016611.1:5000-13738 GCA_037179515.1 Halocaridina rubra
TAGTGGTAGCGCCTTGACTTAGTAATCATAAGTCCTAGGTTCGAGTCCCGGTCGGGGTAAAAAATGATTCATGTTTTCACATATGTAATGTGCTTATTTGGTTATTGTAATGCCCGAATGAGATTTGGAATTGAATTAAATCCTAAAATGAAGCCACGAGTGAGGTTGGGGAATCTGAAATATGAACATAGTGGCATTCAGTTAGAAAGCGTTCATTCCTAAGTATAGCAGATATAAGCTATAAGGTTGGATTCCTTTTAACCTTCTGTGGTGTAGTGGTAGCGCCTTGACTTAGTAATCATAAGTCCTAGGTTCGAGTCCCGGTCGGGGTAAAAAATGATTCATATATATATATATATATATATATATATATATATATATATATATATATATATATATATATATATATATATATATATATATATATATATATATATATATATATATATATATATATATATATATATATATATATATATATATATATATATATATACATATATATATATATATATATATATATATATATATATATATATATATATATATATATATATATATATATATATATATATATATATATATATATATATATATATATATATATATATATATATATATATATATATATATATATATATATATATATATATATATATATATATATATATATGTATCTATAAATAATATTTCCCCCACCGTGACTTGAACCTAGGACACACAATAACTGTGCCATTTCACTACCAATTACACCACAGAAGGTCTAAAAGAGAAACAAGCCATTCAGCTATATCTGCTATACTAGAAATGAACGCATTCTCTTAGATTACCACTCAGTTCACATTCCAGTTTCCCACAACCTTACTCGTGCCTTCGTTTTCGCATTTAATTCAAATCTCAATCTCATTTTGACCAACAATAATCAATTAAGCACATTACCATATGTGAAAACACAAATAATTTTTGCCCAGACCGGGACTTTAACATAGGGCACATAATTACTGTGCCAATGCGCTACCAATTACACCACAAAAGATCTAAAAGGGAAACAAACCTTAAATCTATATCTGCTATACTATGTTGAAGTCTCTGCTGGGGTAAGAATAATTCTCGTTTTCACATAAGGTAAAGTGCATTTTTTATTTTTGTTGGTCCCAAATGAGATTGAGATATGAATTAAATGCGAAAATAAAGCCAAGAGAAAGGTTGGGGGAAACTGTAATGTGAACATGTTGATATTCTGATAGAATGCGTTCATTCCTAGTATAGAAAATATAGCTGTAAGGTTTGTTTGCCTTTAAGACCTTCTTTGGTGTAGTTGGTAGCGCCTTGGCACAGTAATTATATGTGCTAGGTTCAATTCTCGGATGAAGTAAAAATTATTCATGTTTTCACATATTGTTAAATCAGCAGCCGAATGTGCAAAATAGGAGTTTCGTTGAACCCAAGCCTTGTATACCTGAAACTACATTTTTCAGTTAGCACACATATTTGGTCATACTGAATGACCGGTAGTAGAAATCCAGAGGTGTGCACCACCGCGTAAATACCCAAAACAGATTGTCACCTACAGTCGAAAATATGTTCAAATTTTATCGATAAATATCCTTACTGTTACACCTCTCTCACTCCTATACGGTCATGTCTGGCATTAAAATGACCCATTTGAGTCTGTGCATCGAATTATGCTTCAATATCATGAATATGCTGGACTACTTTGAAAATCAGTACACAAATATCACTTTATTAGCCAAATTCTGACATCGAATTTGTTTTCTGCAGTGCAATAAATTTGTTAATTCTCTTAATTTTCACATAGTCTTTGGAAATTATTGATCTAAAAAACTTCCTTTGTTATTACTGGTTCTTCTCATATGACATGTGATATTTTATTGAGAATTTCTAAAAGATATGCTCAAAATGTAACCATACCTCCTAATTTCAAAAATACATCAGAATTTTTTTTTCTTGTTTGATTGGTAATTTCACTACATGTGATCTGGAATATACTTCTGATCATAATTTATAATACAGCTGATGATATTATGTCAGATATATGATTTCTAGACATCACAAACAAGATTAATACTCGATTTTATAATTATATATTTCATTATTTCATATATTGGCTATTCATGATACATGTAATCAGCCCTCCAAACCACAGATAATTAAGGTAAGTCACAGATACTAAATGTAGGCCTTCTACATTTGGAGTTCATCATCTGATTCAGCATCAGACTATCCGTCTTCAGTCTCTCCGGTTGTTGGGTTTTTCGGATTTGCACAGCTCTGTCGACACGCACATCCAATGGAACATGCCAGCTGATGCTTCATACACGTACATCTATCGGTCATGCACATGAATGTTTTACAGCCGCAGGTCAGAAGCTCTTCACATACTGCAGGGACAGCATCAAGTGTACACAGTGTGGGATGCAGAACGTGTGATTTGTCAGCATACCAAGCTCATGTTTCTGGACTGGCAAAAGGTGACATTAGAACCCAGAATGCAGTCTGGTACTGCGCACGTTGCAGGTGCAATGCAAGAGCATTATGGGTGGATGACAGATTTTCTGGGTCGCTGATATGATGGAACACTTTTACCTGCATGTCATCTATTGATACTGCATTTGAAGTTATGTTGTATATTTTCACCACAAACGATTCTGGTTGGTCAAAATATACCTGGCCATGGGACATGTCAGCAAATAAATCCAGTAAGTGTGGATCAGAGAGGAACACCTTCCAACATGTCTTCTTCTGATGTCAGTAGAACTGACTTGTGGAATCACATCCAGTTATTGCGTGAAAAGAAAGGATGTTTTCCCGGATTTCTAGCTTCAATGATTCCTGTATCAGATGAACTGGCATGAACCGAGGTTTTTTCACCGTACCAGCACCCATACACACTTCTGTGGCCACCTCATGGTGGATGAAGAGAACAAGAACATCGTTATCATTACATTTCACAGTTATTCTGAGGAAACCTACCAGTGCTGTATCCTTGTCATGGAGAGTCACACATGAGTCTGCCTCCTCCTGATAACTCTGGAGATGTGAGAGATCACCTCGGCATGATGACATCATGATCTCGGTGTCAATGTTTCCACCACCGACAACCAGTTCTTTGTTAGCTAGCAGTTCGCTTGCTCATGAAAGGAGTTCCTTTGCCAAGTACCTGATAAGGTTGACTTTGTATGTGTCTACACTGATGAAATTCTGCCATGATGATGGTAGCTTTGTTGTTTCATCTTCAACAAGATGACGAATCTTTCTCTTCTCGGGCATTCGTTTGTTCCTTGTTCCAGGCTTGATCATGTAGGTGTGGTAAGTGTCGAAGACCACATCAACCCGTGCGCATGGCTCCTCGAAGCTGGAAAATATGTTCTGACAGAAGATGATAGCCAGATCCCCAAACGTGGAGCAACCAGCAGGCTTTCCAAAGGCATGTACATCAGCCGTTCCATCTACCAGAACACACGTCTTCTTATCATTTGTTGGTATTTTTCTGCTCTCATAGCCATCAGCGAGGATGTGTAATAGAGCTGCTTTGTTAGATATTCTCATATGGCCATCAGTTGTTGCAAGTGAGCATGGCACAAAACTCAGTTCATGCTTCAGTATGCTTGAAATGTTTAATGTTCTTTCACTTGCAGATGCGCTTAGTGGTCTTCTGAGAAGGTCTCTGTCTGCTGTGATCTTATTGATTTTCCCCATCTTCATTTGTATCTCCACATCATAGAGTGATGCAAAGCTTTTTGAATTTGCCTTCTCTATGGGATCTGATAGTTGTTTTATAGCCGCTGCACCCAGACGAGATTCCACAAACTCAAAAAGCAATGTCTCACAACGTTCCGTTGCTGACAGCAAGTCACCCTGGATCCTTTCACTGGCAACATCATTTGTTGAAATGCATACCAGACTGGTAGCATCTCTGGTAAAGATCTTGAATCTTTCTAACTGATTTCTGATCTTCTCTACATCTTCTTCGTCTCTCTTAATTCGGGTTTTCTCCTAGTCTTTCGAAATTTGAGGCTTCATACTGGATGATGTCTCATCTTGGTATGTATGTCATTTGCCATTCATGCCAGGTCAGTGCATGTGAGCATCCAGCGATCAGGTGCTGACTTTGTACATGTAATGCCCACAATCTCGCCGGCGACCAAATCCCTTCAGTTTCCTCGACTGTAAAATTTCCATGCTAAAACTCATTGTAAACGATCGGTGCTGTTGTTTCAAGCTCTTGCATGTCAGTTAGGTACACAACACCCCATCTCATGTAGTTTGTGTGGTCATAAACTGCCATCAATGGCAGCATCTGAGAAAGAGTTTCAAGGTATAGATTCCAAATGCATTCTCACTCAACTCGTAAGAACAGCAGTAGAAGTTCCACAAGGTCCATGTACTTTTTCCGGATCATGAATGTCGGGTCATCAGTATGTTTTGCGACGAAGACATCAAAGTCACTCCGCAATGCCTGAGCACCATATACAAAGTCACGAACTGCTTCATGGCGTTCTTCTTTCGTGTTGTGGTGGCTAAAACACTCAGATATGCGTGAGGCACAGTCAGACAGCTGTTTGTAAGGCAGCTTGTTCTTATAAAATCCACCACAGCCCCTCTAATGTCAGCTTATGAGCTCTCACTTCCCTGTTCCACGACTTACCAGACAGGATTTTGTCAGCAGTGTGTTCAGTGTTTATTCCTGCCTCGATCCATATATCTGTTAAACCTGATTTTGCCATGTGTTTACCTATGGCACCAAGGAAGTTCATGACAGTATGGAACCTCCCAGTCTCAACACTATGTTGCTTAGGAGATCTGGATGAGCCCACACATGTTGTCTGGCTTTTCAGTACAGGGCTTCATCAAAAATAATGACAGTCGTTGCTTGATTGAGTGTCTGTGCAATCTCCTTGCACCGCATTAGAACTTTCATGAAGGTGTCCATCTCATGAGCTGGTGCTGGAATAATAGGTAGGTAGCCAACTACAGTTGCAGGCACACCCCCATCGGATAATATCTGATTCCATCCAGTCTAGCTAGGAAAGCTCTGATCACCACCTTTGGTCATTCTGCTGAAGAGCCATGCAAGGCCTTTCATGCTGTATTGTTGAGATACATTACTTGTGGTTTTGAGCTTGTCATATGTTACCTAGGTCGAGAACTTGCTCAAAACTTACTCTGTTGCTTTTGGGACAGTGAACAGCTTATGAAGGTCAGCAGGGATATTTTTCAATGACTAGGATCTGCCTATGGTTGTGCCCTCAGTTCGATTTTCACAACTGGGTCTGGGTTGAAATGCTACCATTTGTGTTACATGGAATGCTCCGTGGTCGTCCAAGTTTTCCTCCACAATGTTCAGAATGTCTACAGCAAATTGCATAAATTTATCTGGTGACAGAAAATCAGCAATGAAGGTGTTCTCCTTGGAAGCAAACTTTGCAATCTGAGATTCTGCAGTTAATATCAGGATACGGCTCACAGTATCGTAATTGATACTTTCTCCAGTGGCATTGAGGTAGATTATTATTTTTTTGGATCGTGTTGCATGATGAATGAGTAAGCCAGTTCATATTTGCTTGGTGGTGTTCTTGCATCTGCCTGATGCAATATACACAATCATTTGACAAATCTGCAGATTATCATTGTGAATACTGTCATCAATTTGCTTATCATCATCGTGGTCTTCAGGAACCATGATCCATTTCAAAAATGTATATAGGCTATCTGATACACATGCTTCTGATGCTCATCGGTTGATGTTGCCATAGCCTGGATGGCCTGGTGTAGCTGACAAATCTACCTGTAGCTTGGAAACCACATAGTGGAGCGATTTTACAAAATTGAATTGCTGCTGCTGAGCTCCTAAAGCATGTGATCCTAAGGATAATACTGTTGCTCTTAAGTCTGCGGCAGTCTCTAAAGCCTCTACTGCTTCCCCTGAGAATATCATTGGAAGCAGAAGGAGTGGCTTGTTCTTGTTGTTCTGTCATCTGAAAGTGATTCTGTTGCCGTAGTGAGCTTGGAGTTTAAGTTTCAGTGGGTGGGAGTGGAGTGATGGATTACTGATGCCAGCAGCTTTAAGATCTGATCTGTACTGTTTCAACACATCGCCCATGCTATACACATAGCCTTGCTCTAATCCAGCATCCAGAGTTAGAACAAGGTTGTTAAAGCATGCTTGCCCTAGCTCAATATCTGGATGATTGGTTGAAGTGGATCCGGCCACCATGGCAACTGCTTTTTCTGCCTGATACTTACAAGACTTATGATAGTGGAACTCGTATGCAATGGGGTCGTTGCCACCTATTCTGCATTTCACTATGTAGTTATGTGACACCACACGTTTTATCACACCACTAACTTCATCAGATTGTGCCTGAATGACTGGCTCTCTTTTGCGAGTCTGACAGATTATGCACATTTTATAGTCTACAGCTTGGACAACACTTCATGTCAGGGGTGTTTGATCCACAGCGATATCTGGCTCCTGATCAAGAGGAGGTCCTTATTCATGTTCCTTTTTGTAGCATTCAACCACGGCGTGAAGACTGACCTTACTTGTGAATGACGCATAACACTGTTTGTGCCAAACTAGACTATTTTCAGATATACTTTCAAGATCCCATTCAATATTATGGAGTGTTACATGTAATGTGCTATCTTCGTTGGTTTCTCGGACTCTGTAGGCTTCAGTCATCTGTTCAATGCCCTGTTTAGTGGCTTTTGATAGGTTGGAGCCCTTTTTTCTTGACTGGCAAAAAATACATAACTGCCAGTTCATAATTGTCTTCCAGTGCTTCAAAGGAAAGACTGCCACAGGTCCTATTTCTTCAGCCATTGTCACTGCACTACTAGTTGTACTGTTCATTTACAATTCCGGCTCGAACGGTCAGTCCATTCCTACCTGAAAAGAGAGAACAACATTTAAGTCATATCGTTGTTGCATTGTTTCGAAATTGTTACATATATTGAATTGTCATTCAGATAAACGCTAGAGAGACATTGTAAACGTCAAATATAAAAATAAAGGAAGATAGAAATTAATTATGTGTTCATCCATTATCTCACACATATTGTTCATTAACACACACTCTCAAGTGTCTTAAATCATGTAGGTAACATTATACAGTGATCCACCCATGATAAATAAAAGAAATAGATGAAATTTCCAAATTTCAAATTGTTTTTAAATTTAATGGTTATCTGACGTAAACATCATCAGTTGTATTATATATTATGACTAGAAGTATTTTACAGATCACGTGTACTAAAAATACCAATCAAACTAGAAACAAAAACTTGAGACGTATTTTTTATATTAGGGAGTATGGTTACTTTTCGAGCATATATTTTAGAAATTTTCAATAAAATATCACATATGTCATATGAAAAGAACCAGTAATAACAGAGGAAGTTTATTAGATCAATAATTGGCAAAGATGATGTGAAAATTTAGAGAAATAACAAATTCATTACACTGCGGAAATCAAATCTGATATCAAAATTTGGGAAATATAGTGATATTTGGGTACTGTTTTTCAAAGTGGTGCAACATATTCATGATATTGAAGCATAATTTAATGCACAGACTCAATTAGGTCCTTTTGAGGCCAAACATGACCATATGGGAGTAATAGCGGTGTAGCAGTAAGGATATTTATCGATATAATTTTGAACATATTTTCGACAGTAGGTGACAATCTGTTTTGGGTCCTTATGCAGTGGTGCACATCTATAGAATTCTACTACCGGTCATTCAGTATGACCAAATATGTGTACTAATTGAAAAATATAGTTTCAGGTATAAAGAGCTTGGGTTGAGCCAACTCCAACCCTAGAGACCTTTTCAAAATTGGCCACCGAACTATAATGTGCTTATTTGACTATTGTTGGCCCCAACTGAATAAAAGATTTGATTTAAATGCAAAAACGAAGCCACGAGTGAGGCTAGGGGAAATGTAATATGAAAAGAGTGGTATTCTGATAGAATGCATTCATTCCTAGTATAGAAGATATTGCTGTAAGGTTTATTCCTTTTTAGACCTTCTGTGGTGAAGTTGGTAGTGCCTTGGCACAGTAATTATGTATCCTAGGTTCAATTCCGTGTCGGGGTAAAAGTGTTCCATGTTTTTCACATATGGTAATGTGCTCATATGATTATATATATATATATATATATATATATATATATATATATATATATATATATATATATATATATATATATATATATATATATATATATATATATATATATGTATATATATATATATATATATATGTATATATATATATATATATATATATATATATATATATATATATATATATATATATATATATATATATATATATATATATATATATATATATATATATATATATATATATAATCATATGAGCACATTACCATATGTGAAAAACATGGAACACTTTTACCCCGACACGGAATTGAACCTAGGATACATAATTACTGTGCCAAGGCACTACCAACTTCACCACAGAAGGTCTAAAAAGGAATAAACCTTACAGCAATATCTTCTATACTAGGAATGAATGCATTCTATCAGAATGCCACTCTTTTCATATTACATTTCCCCTAGCCTCACTCGTGGTTTCATTTTTGCATTTAAATCAAATCTTTTATTCAATTGGGGCCAACAATAGTCAAATAAGCACATTATAGTTCGGTGGCCAATTTTGAAAAGGTCTCTAGTGTTATATATATA
>JAXCGZ010016612.1:0-13703 GCA_037179515.1 Halocaridina rubra
ATGTAGATTAGATAGACATATGACAGAGGTAGGGTGGTTATGAATAGGTTAGTGCTTATTAGAAAAATCATAAAAAGAAAAACAGAATAAATAAGTAGAGTAGAATAGAATAGGTTAGACATGCTGAAAATACAATTCAAAAATGGAGCTGCCTCGTGTGTGCCAGTAGGCATGTTGCAGTGTCCTCTATTCTTATGTTCTTATGTATATATTTGGACTAACTTAACCAACTTAAATTAACCCAACTATCCTGTCTGCAAGTTGAGTTATAATAGATTTCGTTAGTGTATATATGTAAGGATGGAATAAAACAAACCTCAAGATTCGTTTTCTGTGGCCTTCCATAGCCTACCCGAGAGATCAGCGTCTCAAAAATCTCCTGAAATAGGCCGCAATATTATGTAAAGCGGATTTTAACTGCCACTCAAAGTCGCCCCAAACAATAAATTGACTACCCAGAAAAACAATTATCAGATGATTTCAAGTCACATCGAAACTTATCAGAATGAATAGTTTAGTCCAAAGACAGAAGAGGTGCATAAAACGAACCTTAGCTCAAAATCTTTGCCATCTTAATAATATGTCCTGGTTTTATGTCACGTTTGGTCCTTTTTATTGAGGATTGACAGACAGATTGAAGCTGGGGTATTACGGCTGCATGCCCTTGCTATAGACCAACAGTGGGATCAATCGAGGGTTAATAATAATAATAATAATAATAATAATAATAATAAAAAACAACTTGCGTACCCACGTGGATTTTTTCTTTCCTTTTCTTGTTTACATCAATGACGTCATACGTGTCCGAAACAAAATATATAAAAAAAACAGACGAAGAAGATAATAAAATAATATCAGATAAAATATAGAATTACAGAATATTACTTGTTACGACATTTTGTAACACTGTAAAATACTCTCAATATTTTTGCAATGATAAATTGTTATTTTTTTACATTCTTTCTGTCACTCAAATAGATTCGAACTCCCTCACTCTGTATGGTGTAAAAAACAAACCAAATTTTTATATTGAATGGATATATCTAAATGTAATAATTTTCAATATTAATTTTTGTAAACAAAATAATCTACATATATCACTAACAGTAAAGAGTGCTTCAAGTAAGCATTATTGAACAATGTTATTTTATTCACTCTAATCCCAATAAGTGTCTTATTTCGGCGCCATTTTGTATTTATTCTCGTTTCATAGCATGGGCAAATAAAAGTTCCACAATTAATTTCTTGAATATAAAACAGTCAAGATGGACTCCACGGTGAAAAATGTAATGCAAGAGGTAAGATGAAATACTTTCATTATGTGTTGTTAGAATAAGGTAAAGAAAATTAAATTTATGTTAAAAAGTGGGACATTTTGACCTCTGGGCCATAGCATCATTCATTTCATATCGTAATTTCGTCAGTCACTTTCCGTCAAGACACGATGTCGGTCGGGATGGGGTTGGTGCACCGTAACACGAGTGTCCATCCTATCCCAATTTTGCTTAAACGAATGTCGTAGCAAAGGCCATGTAGTCTTTTCTCCTCCCTCCAACCCCTTCCACAGGCCCGTAAAGCCTTGTCTATCGAAATTATTTTTTTTCCCTCTATTTTTCTAGTCTTTTACATCTCTTCTTTCTCGCACTCTGCCTCTTTCTCGTCCTTTACACCTCTTTCCATCTATTACTATGTTTAATATTTCGTATAGACGTATACCATTCTTCGGTATTTGGATCTTACATCCTTAGACTCAATCATTTCCATTAAAGACGAGAAATAGATTCGTTTTGTTAATCTTCCTCTTATTCTCAAACTACTGAATTAATCCCTCCCTTGCCTGGGATGTCCTGCCAAAGTATTGGGTCGAAATGAGTAGAAGCAGAGGACAAGGACCCCTGGAGGATCTATTAACCGTAGGAAAGATATATTTAGTTGCCTCAGTGAAGGCAATTTTATTGTCTATAAAGTAATCCATAACCAGAATGGAAGTTTGAAATTGCCAAGCCACCTGATCCCATTGCTCTGAAAACAGTTGTGCTTATGGGCGTGGACCCATATGTCACAGGGCACGAAAACGTGGATAAGCATGGCAAAGAAGGTTAAAGATCAGGGGATTGGCTTCAACACTGAAATCAACCCTAGAGATGTTGAAGATGAGATCTTTGTACACATTAACAATTGCTGTAAGTGCTACAGCTTAGACCACCCCCACTAAGGACTGCCCGTGCAATATCACAATTTGCTCAGATTGCTCGGAAATTGGGCACCATTGGAACGACAGCAAATGTAAGACTCAGACCAAAAAGTGCATTAACTGTTTAGGGGAACACCACACTAGCTGCTGGATGCTCCCTGAAGAAGAAACTAAGAAAGGAGAAATTGGCTGAAATAAAAAAGGCCAAAAAGGAACTTACATTATCTTACTCAGAAGTAGTAGGGACAACTCTTCTCAAATCTTCCATTATGCCAAATTAGCAAAAAACAGTATCCCATGAAACCTAAAGAGGTAACCTCCAGCATAATTAGTGCCATGGTATATGGCTTTACGATAAACTCCACTCACACTGGTAATTTCGAAAAAAAGTGTTAATGAAATTTACTGAATTAACAACTTGCCAACTTTTAAACTACCTAAAAATGTGCCTGAAGACCCTCGTCTGAAGGTAATCCCGTCAAGATATATCAGGGAGGATGTGGCCTTTGACATATCTTCGATAGTGAATGACAATTATATACAGTTTTGGGGGTCTATTTCTTGCGTGGTCGGTAATAAAGGTCACAGTTTGGGCTTTGTAAAAAGCCACTTCTTAGGTTAATATAGACTTTCCTCTTTTCTTCCTGTGACTTCTTTGCCTTGATTCATTTCTCTGTGATTCTTCCCAACTGAAGAATGCGGTTAGGTGGAACATATTTAATTGGTTTTAAAATAACATTTATTGATATTTTATCACCTCTTAGTATTATTCAACTTAGACCATAGCCAAAAAAAATCCAAATTGTGAGCAAAAACATCAGAGACAACTGATAAATTTCTCGGAACATTGCAATTCCAACCTAACTTAGCTACCATTAACTCCTTGTGTCCCAAGTTGTTGGTGCCATTTCCAAGGTGCCTGTTCCTGGGTGATAAAATATTTAAACTTACTCATGTCGGAGATATGGTGGTCTTCTTATCCATTCCAACTCATCAACCAGAATAAATGAAAATCTTATATTGGATCATGTAAAAAATAGCAACCCTAGGGTGCTCCAGGCTTAGCTGTATTTACTAGGCAAGTCACGTATTCTAACCTAGCCTAGCTTACCATTTACAGAGTTTAAGTAAATGTATTTATATTGAGGGAAGATTTACATATTCACCTTAAACAGTCAAGCACCAAAATAGGTTATATGAACTTGCCCAGTGAGTGTACAGCTACTGGGCTTCTGATGCTTTATGAATGTACTCAGATACTCACAGATGTCCTTCTGGAAGAGGCCAATACCTTTGATTCTAGCTCAATAGCCTTGTTACTACTATGATGGTGGGTGCGTGTAGTGGTTATGTTTGCCCTCTCCTTGAATTTCTGGTCTTGACCCCTCCACACTTTATCCAAACAAAATTCATATTTTTTTTATTGTTTCTGCATTCACTGCTCACTCTGGTAGCACATTCCAATTATTCACCATTCTGTGCTGGAAAGAGTTCTTTCTCAGGTTGAGCCTTGCCCTTCTGTACAGTCCTACAGATTTGGGGATGCCAGAGTCACCAACCTTACAGTACAGTACTACAATTGGCTGCATTGCTACAGGACTACAAATGCTTGAGCATTAGGAAATACTATAATTATTGACCATGTATATCTGATGGTGTCTTTGCTATACCTGCTTAATTTACTTGGCTTACCATATAAGGAAAACCATTACCTTGCATAGGACCTAATCATTCCCCAATAAGTTTTAGCGGTGCTACTTTGACTTGTTATCTACTAGGAAAAAATATCTACACCATAGATATTCTAGAAATAAACATCACGTACATCGGCTAAAGTGCTAAATAGAGGTTAGGTTAGGTTTGGTTATAGATCACAATATAAAGTGTAGATCGCATACCAAGGTAGATTCATGACACGTAGACAACAAGCCAAAGTAGCACCGTTTTAGCGCAGGAGTTGAACTCCGAATCACCTCAATGGATAAAACATGGCTGATTCAACTACCTTTTACTTTTCTTTTTACACAAATTTGCTGAGTATTCCAGTTGTTAGCAGTTTTATTTTTGCATTAGAAAATCTGTTTGACTTTTGAAGTATTTTAAAGTCTACATATGTCAATCCATATAATGATATCTACTTCAGGATGCTGGCTTGTGAATTAGAATACTGTATTCACATTGTTGATATATGAACATTAATTGGTCCTTAAACAAGCTGGATGGCTAACTACGTACTCGGCTGTTAGCTAGTACATTCTGCTGGTGGCTGACGACCAGTTTGGCTGTTAGAGCCTTAGAACGATCTACAGTATTGTGTTGTGAACAAGCACAAGCCAGTTAGTGAACATGGTGGTTTGTGGAGAACAGCAAATAATAAATTCTCTTCATGAGTAAAACAATACTGTATGGTTAGTCGCGTATCAGCCTCAGACCCTGCTAGTCTTATATCAGCTGTAGTTGTGCATCAGCCTCAGACCCTGTTAGTCGTGTATCAGCCTCATACCCTGTTAGTCGTGTATCAGCCTCATATCCTGTCAGTCGCGTTTCAGCCTCTTTCCCAGTAAGTCACGAAAGTTTAGTGTCATTCGTTTGTCCAGGTGTATAGTCTCTTGTAAGTATATATGTATATTTAGGTGTATAGTCTCTTGTAAATACAGGGTTCCCCGTTTTAAGTCGTTCCGAGTTTAGTCCTTCTGCCGTCACGTCAGGGACCTCTATTCAACTAATTATACTAAAAGCAACTGCTGTATATGCTTTATGCAAATCCTCAGTTAAGGCTCCATTTTTAATTATTTCATTTATTATAACAAAAGACTTAGTGTGAACATTTATTTATATATATAATTATTTATTTGTTTATTAATATGGTGGGAAATAGTAGATTTGAAGAATAAATATTCGGATACTTTTATCTGGTAACACTGAAATAAGTTCAAGATTACAGTGGTGTTAGAAACTGATTAGGTTATGTCAGGCTAGGCTAGGTGAGGATATACAGGGGGTATTTTCATGTAAATTCTTTTATTGGCTAAAAAAAAAATGTGGAAAATTTTGAATTTTCTGTGTACCTGGCAACACTGCAACGTAATATACGTAACACCAGTATATATACTAGCAGTGCATATGGGCACAACCTGCCTAAAAATAAAAAAAAAATAAAATAACTGATACATCCCCAACCATGACCACGGGTCAACCTTCCCACTCCTTCCTCCAGTGCTCCTCCCTCTCTAACCGCTTAGGTCAACCGCTCACCTCCACCACACACTTGTCCCAGTATGCCTGTTGTCCACCTTATATTGAGTGAGTTAATATTTATTATGTTTTGTTTATCTGTATATCTTTAATATTTGTTTGTTTTTTGCTTACTTACGTATTTCAGCTCATGTACTTGTAAAATATGTTTAGCTAGCTTATTTCTTTAGTACCGTTTGTTTATTCACGCTTGTGGAACGTAACCATACCTATTAACAATACTTATTATGAAAATATACAATTTAGATTATGCAAAATTTGAATTACACGTGCCTTCAGTGACCCTATCCTCGTGTAAAAAAAGAAGAGATTATATATATATATATATATATATATATATATATATATATATATATATATATATATATATATATATATATATATATATATATATATATATATATATATATATATATATATATATATATATATATATATATATATATATATATATAAAATTGGAGGAAAATCACACACATATATACTTATTCTTAGTATCAAGCTTTTTTTTTTTTCTTAGTGCAATTGTAAGGAATTATATAAAATAGATTGTATATTGAAGTACAATACAGTAATATTATTATTACTGTATCATTCTTCTTCTTATTATTATATTGTATATTGCAATTCTGTAAATGGAATAATGTACAAATAAGTATGTTGGACAGTAATTAGAAATCATTAATCTACAAAATATAATGGAAAAATGGAAAATTCTGACATATGGCTCTTAATAATACTCGTTCGTTTTCCACAGATTGATGTTTTATTTGGCAAACTCAGTCAACTGGACCCTGGCGAGAAAAGAGAAGTACTGAAAAAACTCTCACAAAAGGTATTATCACGAATATTGCTTAGCATCTTGTTTTAATATGGAAAAACTTGTAAGGCAACTGATAATATTATATTGACTCTACCATTACTTAATCATATTGTTTTTTCTTTTAGACACTACTTGCACAGGGTTATTCTGATAATCGACTCAGAGTGCGAGGAAGAGGTCGAGGTAGTGGTAAAAGGTCATCAGCTGTGGCAAGACACAATATAAATGTTGTAAGTTGGTACTGTATTGTCACCAACCTCCCTCAGTAGTAAAGTACAGACACTCCCCAACTTATGAACAAGCTAGGTTCCAGAAATCCGTTCATAAGTAGAATTGTTCATAAGTTGTGTTTAGGTTAAAAAAAAGTACTATATAGTACATACATATGTAGTGTTGTACAGTACTTAGGCTAAAGACACTTTACTACTACAAAAAACATGAAGAATACAGTATTAATGAATTTTAATATAGTCAATAAAGATAATATTACAGTAAAGTACAGTAATATATACATTAATGTAAGGGTAGATAATGGGTAGGTTTTTGTGCGTAATTCTGTTGTTCAAAAGTAGAGAAGATTGTAGATGCTCCCCTACTTACAAACAATCGAGTTACAAACATTGGCAGATACGAACAAAAGCCTACCCATTATCTACTCATGTACAAATGTATGTATTACTCTACTGCATTATTACTTTATAATTTACTATATTAAAATTCATTTATACTGTATACTTTGTTTTAGGTAGTAGGAAAGTGACTTTAGCCTAAGTATTGAACAGTATTGCATATGTATGTACCATACAGTACTTTTTTTTTTACCTAAACACAGGTTACAAACAATTCTACTTACAAATGAACTTCTGGAACCTAACTCGTTCATAAGTAGAGGAGTATCTGTATTACTCTCATCGTCCCCTTTCATACCTTAAACAAGCAGTAGTAAATTGTGATATAGGACGTAGGCAGTATCTGAATGAGATGTGTGCATAATTTGTATATATGCATATTACAAAGGAACCCACTTATTAATTAAGGAATTAATCTCAAACTACATGAATAATTTGCACTTTTCTTTCTGAAATTCTGTGGAAAGATGCTGGTGATAAACGAAATTTTTACAATATACTTCGTGTTTTATTCTGGATGCAATGACTTATAATAGCAACTACTGTACATTAATATTTATATTAATGTATGCTTTTGTTTCAGATCCCATCAGGTCATGAGTCAAAGGAACCAGAATCAGTAGCAAATATAGAGCCCATCAAATCTGTAACTCTTGATAATAGAAATGAACTCAAGCAGGAGAAGAATGAGATCAAGCCTAATGGAAATGGAGATATTGCAGATAATATGCTAACAGGTGAAAATATAACTATCCTAGTTTGATATTGACCGGTTCTTAAGATAAGGTGGATAATATAATATCATGAGAGAAAGAAACAGTATTCACAAATATACTAATGTAATTATATCCTTGCCCCCTTATTTTTTGATTGTATAGTACTGTTCATATAGCCCTTCTCACCATGTGTGCTTAAGGCGAAAGAGCTTGAAGAAGAATTAGTTTTGATATTCACTATGCCACTTCACTTTTCTGTAATTTATATAGTAATTAATGGATTTTCCTTACTGGTATGCAAATTATCCCCAGTAAATACTATCCTAGTTTTGTTAATTTAATAATATTTGGTAGACCACATATTATTTTAATTTGTCATACGAAAACTGAAGAGGATTAAAAGTTTTAAGCATATTTTCTTTGCCTGTCAGGGTCATTGAGATGGTTATAAGTCAAGGAAGAAAACTAAAAGGTACTAAAAAGTAATACTTGCTTTCATATTTTCAGTTTTAAACATTCCCTTACTGTCACACGTATGCATACTTTATACAGGGTGGTACATAACATTTTGATAAAGGGCTAGAGAGAAAGCCTACTTTTAGCATCTTTATATTTAATCTTGTTTTTCATTATTTTGTAGATATAGTTTGCTGATTGGTTTGACCCTATGACTTTCAAACTTGAAGACAGTGAAGCTATTCATGTTGTTGACTAACTCCAAGCTATTGCCTACCATGAGGTCATGGAAGTTGAAGCTACCTTTATTACCTGGATGTTGTGAACTTTGGGTTACTGAAAATTAGGATAAGAGATATGATAACGTACACATGACCCTAGTAATCAAAAACATAAGTGCAGAATTGTTCGGTCGGTGATGAAGAAGCAATGTGATATTGTGCAACATATCAACAAACCCCAAGAGAAGACTGTGAATCGGCAGTTGGTTTGTTGGCAACTCTTGTGAGGAGGGATGAAGGCTTTTCATGTGATTCCAAAGCCCCTGAAATCGGCTGTAACTGCTGAGAATGGCCTTTGGATTTGTGACTTTTTGTCTCTGGGAGTAAGAAGACTTTCTTCACCTTTACCCAGGTGACATATTTTTAATCTGAATGACACTGAACAATATCAAAAACTGTGTCAAGCTCCAAGTTGCATCAGAATTTTTCTGTGCTTCACTGTGAAGGTCCTCTTGTTGGTAATAATTAAAAAGAGACTTAGTTGGACAGGAGCTTACGTTTGTGAAAAGATTTTGGAGAAAAAGATGATTCCAGTCTTGGAGAAGTCTAGAAGCATTTTGGATCTTGATGACGTGTTTTCTCCACAAAAGTACTCCGTGCATTGCTTATATGAGATGCAAAATATGATAAAAGACAATGGGTTTACTTTTTATATTGAACTCAACTCCACTGAACACATGGCTGCAATCCTGAAAGGCAGTGGAGGCTAAGATGATTTAAGAACCTGATACTGAACGATATTCAAAAGATAACCTTTTGAGACATCTTCAAGATGTGTTTGGAGGATCTTTAGTTCAAAAATGATCTCTATGAGTTGCTACTTTGCTCAAACCCCTCTAGACTGCAGGCTATGTGAGATACACAATGCTTCTTCACTAAATATTGAATTGAGGGCACTATAGATTCTCTTTTGGTTCACCAATATTTATTGTAATATATTCTTCTGTACTGTTACTCTTTTTATACCACCAGCAAAAACTTATGTACTACCCTGTACAACGTTCTAGACCAAACCATTGCTTATGCTAAATTCTGGAATCAGGCCTCAGGTTTTTTTCTCTGGTCCAGTTTCTTCTGATAATTGCAGGCTTCATTTTCTACATAGTCATGTAATACTTCCACTTATTATACTCCAGCATTTTGACTTATCTTTTAAATACTACTTTTGCCGTTAGAAATTTTGTCACAGTCATAAGTTTTCATATAAAGCTCTATAATAAACTTAGAATTGTGGAAATATCAGAACAGTAACAATATTGAGGATGAAAACTCCTTGCTTGCCAGTCACGTTTAGGTTCCTGTGTAAAAGGACTTATTTGGCTACAAAATGACACATTCTAAAGACTGTAAGTAAAAGAGATGTGCATAAAAATTGTATAAAGAAAAATTAATATATATTTTTTTTCCCTGTGTGAATTTAGGCCGTCGCAATACCAAAAAAGTAGACTACAGATTTTTGGCAGAATATGGACTTAATAATGATGAGCCAGAGAGTAAAACTAATAATGGTATGGTTAATTTTCTTCTTCTTAATGAATCACCTTTTTTACTCCTTTTTTATTTATGTTTAGTGATATTAACAAAGGTTCGGGATGCTATTCTCAGTATGTAATTGTATTTTGAGTGTTGGCATCATATATGATATACAGTATATATATTAAATAAATATTACATTATAGTCATGATATGTGTGATCTGTTTTACATCGCAGACTCCCTTTTCTTCTAAGGGCTAGGACGTTACCTACCTGCGAAAGACTTTAGTTTTGGCAAATGTGATTGTTACCTCAGATTTTTTTTTTTTAATAATAATAAATGGGCTCATTTTCAGCAGACTTAAATAAATTGATGAAGTAAATGGGTTTATTTGAATATATATTTATTTTTGAAGTTTATTTATGTGCTTTTTAATACGTAAAAGTTTATATTCTAAGTCCGCATTGTACAAAATAAAATAAAAATTTAGGCAGATGGGCTTCATCATATCTTCCCCATATTTAACTTTTCTCATGCTTGTTTTACTACAAGAACTTCACAAAGGGAAGGGTTGTCATGCTTTTATTCCCTTATTGTTAATTACTATACAAAGTAAGACTTCATTCTCTTCCGCCCAAGTCGTGCCTGTATTGGATTAATTACATTGGGAGTAGTTGTAGTCTAGTTGCCAAAACAGTAATTTTAAAGTAAACTTTCAGAAAGTGGAAATTTAAAAGAACGAGTCACTGTCAAAAGAGGAAGAGGCCTACGGAAGAAACTCTACTATGTAGGAGCTAACGATAATTTAATTAATAAAAAAGAAAAAGCTGTAATCCACAGCACACTGTTTCCAGAGGAGAGGCTGTTGGAACAAGACTCAGAAACGAACAAAGGTAACTTTATAGGTTGTTTGTTATCAAGCTAATTTTTGTAATATTTTTCTTTGTCTCCTGTCTGTCTCTGTATGTCTCATTTCAGCTCTTTATAAGTTTTTGTCTATAGATCCATCTTATCAGTCTTATATATATGGCTGTGTACTGTATTGTAATACCTCATATATCAAGGGATGTCCCTATATGTGGGTGGCCATACCAAATGCTCTGCCAGTTATACTTTTGCTAGAATGTTCAATTTGCATATTCTATTCCTTTTACTTAAGAGACTGATGTGTATCTGTTCCCCGGCAGTTTGTATTTGTTACCACGATAACTAAGTGGTTAGTGTTCTCGATTGCGGAGTTGGTAGACCCGCAATTGAGACCACACCATGGGATGATATAAATGTGGCATCCAGCCTTCATTTCCCACCCACACTTTCTTAGTGATCATGTGTCAGATTGATCCCACTCACTAGTTGAAAAGCCTACCTAGGAGTGGAACTGTTTTTTTCAATTCTTGTGTTATGAAGGTCACTTAATCAACTGATTTTTTTTTTATTTACTGCTTTTAATCATCCAGACTGCAATGATGTGAATAGAAAAAGACTATTTGTCATGAAATTAATATGAGTGTTAGACTCAGATTTGTCAGGAATTTTGTTTCTTTTTGGGGTAGACTTCCTATAATGTATGGATTTTTTTAAAAAACTGTGAGTCTCTGAATAGAGTTGTTTGCCCCATTATCATCAGGATGTGAATGCCAGGGAATGGCATAATTCAGTGGCTTTCTCTTGTATGGCATATGCCATATCTTTCTTTTAGGTATGTTTTACACCATACGCTTGTGATATACAGGTATCATAATGGTACAAATTTAGTAAATGTTGTTAGTTCATTATAATCATACCTTACATACCTGGTGACAAAAAGACTTATCGTTTCCAACAAGCCAGGCTGGTTGGACCCTGCTTTCTTTTAACTTATACCATATTGCCAGTCGTCATTGTTTGCACTTATTTAGACCATATTGCCAGTCTTCATTCTTTTAACTTATGTAGACTATATTGCAGTCTTCATTCTTTTCACTTATTTAAACCATATTTCTAGTCAAGTAAAAAAAAAAATCCTCCTTTGGAGTATCTCATTCCATAGCCTCCATTCTGCTCCTTTTTACACTAACTTATGATCCATATAACAGATTCAAGTCTTTATCAATTGTTGGATTGAAGAATGAAATTGTGCCATAAGTCTCTCTAAAATTAACTTTTCTTTATTTCATCCAGGCTCATTAGACTTATTAGAGAGTTGTTTGAAGGAAAGTGGAATCAAAGCCATTGGGGAGAAGGTGAACGAACCTGAAAGGGACAACAAAAGAGATAAATCAAAAGATGCTTCAAGAGATCAGCATACAGTTAAAGGCGAATACGGTCATGATGATATTTTTAAAGAGGAAGACACTATTGAAGATGCAGGGACAAATGTTTATGTGTGCGGTTCACTTGAATCCATTGGTAAAATTCCCAAAAAAGTGAGAATCATAACTTATTGTCAGGAAACCATCATGTTTATAATTGTGTATTCTCTTCATAATTGCCCCTTCTAACACTTGTTTTGTGGGAAAAAATCAGGAAGGAAGGAATGGCTAGCCCCCTGTCTCTTTACTTCCTTTCTCCATTTGTAGGTTCTTATGACATTCAGAGAATACAAAGGCATATTCTTTTCTTCCCCATCGATATGAATATCCTTTAACATTGAGACCATCAAGTTAATCATTATAAACATAAAGATGATATAGAACTTGAACTAAATTTTTCTTGCACAAAAATATTATAGAACTGGAACTAAGTGATGATGATGATGATTCGGTTTTACGTCTCGAACTCCCTTTTCTACTAATGGCTACGACGGATGCCTTCTTGCGAAGGACTTGTTTTGGCATGTGTAATCGTTACCCTAAGTGTATGCCCTTACTCACCTCAGTGCGTGATGGGGCGTGAACCCTCGACCTGCCAACACAGAGTCGCGGATGCTATCATTTAGCCACGGAGACTACTATAGAACTGGAACTAAGTATTTTTTTCTAATCAAACAGCTTAACTTAAGTATGTGTAGAGATATAGAGACTTACTTTTAACATAGATGACTTATATCATCTTCTGGTAAGGGTAGAAGAGCGCTTATCGTACAGTAACATATTAGCAGAGAATATTGTATTATACTCAAGATAATAAGAGTATGTGTGCTTTGTGATTTTTAAGAAATCATGCAAAATATTATTGGATTTCACTTCACGGCACTAATAAGGAAATAGTACACACAACAACATTATTGCTAATGGAAGGCATGCATAGTTTCGAGAATGATACATACTAAGGTTTTAATGCTTCCTCACGACAAGTGACCTTTAGTACAATATAAAATGTTAAAGCCTAATTAAAAAATATAGGAAAGCAAAGGGCTGGAATTGCTTTTTCCCCTATGTTTTTCCTTACCACCAGACAACTGAAAGAAGAGTTGTGGATTGCAGGGTATGATGAAGCCCTTCTAAATCAATCTGTCACTCAATCTCTCTCTCTTTTACCTTTTGCTGTATGGTGGCTTTTGCAAGAAAATAATATTATTTTGAACAAGAAAAAGCTTCCTGTAGTGTTGCTTTCCCTTCTGTACTGTAGGAAAAGGTGATATATGAGAGATATTTTGAATATTTTTAGTTTTGAGGGTTTATCTTAATAGACACTAGCAGTCTTCTCTTGTTTTTTCTCTCAGAAAGCTGTGGGAGCTAAGCATAAGTGTGGAGAGTGCGGTAAAATGTACGCTACGGCATCAATATTAAGTAAGACATAGATATAATCAGTGCCTTCTTTAAGCCCTATGTATACCAATTCTTGCTATATTCAACAAACCGAGAGTAAATTGTGGTAATAGAAGACTGTAATGAAACTCAATGCCTCACTAGCTAAAGTTTTATGCGCGGTCTAATTATGTGCTGACACACAG
>JAXCGZ010016613.1:0-13678 GCA_037179515.1 Halocaridina rubra
GGACAGGAACATATGGAGAACACTGGCCAGAAACATCGACCCCACATTAAAGTGCAAAAAGATGTGGACGAAGAAGATAAACGCATAACCAAACTATATAAAATCATAACCTGAAATTAAAAAGTAATTTGAGCACGAAAGGTATAAGTTTCCGTATTTCATATTTCATTATGAATGAAATATAACATACAGGTGACATAAGAACATAAGAACATAAGAACATTAGAACATAAGAATAGAGGACACTGCAACATGCCTACTGGCACACACGAGGCAGCTCCATTTTTGAATGGTATTTTCAGCATGACTAACCTATTCTATTCTACTCTACTTATTTATTCTATTTTTCTTTTTATGATTTTTCTAATAAGCACTAACCTATTCATACCCACCCTACCTCTGTCATATGTCTATCTAATCTACATTTGAAGGTGTCTAAGGTATTGGCATTTACTATCCTACTAGGAAGCTTGTTCCATGCATCAGCTACTCTATTACCAAACCAATTATCACCAATTTCCCTTCTGAACCTAAATTTATCAAGCTTAAATCCATTATTACGAGTTCTGGTTTGATAATGAATTTTTAAAGCTTTATTAATATCTCCCTTGTTAATCCCTTTAAACCATTTATAGACTTCAATCATATCCCCCCTAACTCTTCGCCTCTCTAGAGAATGTAGATTAAGTTTTTTTAATCTGTCCTCATATGGTAGATTTTTGATATTGTGTATCATCTTGGTCATTTTTCGCTGCACTCTCTCCAAGAATTCAATTTCCATCCTATAATAGGGTGACCAGAATTGCACAGCATAATCTAAATGGGGCCTAACTAATGCAAGATAGAGCTGCAAAATAACTTTTTCCGTCCTATTGCTAACACTTCTTGAGATAAATCCTAAAATTCTGTTTGCTTTATTTCTGACTGCTGTGCATTGCTCTCTTGGCTTAAGATTACTACTCACAAGAACTCCCAAATCCCTTTCACACTGAGAACTCATGATTTCATGGTTATTTAGCTTATAACTAGTATTGTCTTTTATAGTACCCATTTTAGCTACTTTACATTTTTCAGCATTAAATTCCATTTGCCATTTGTCCGACCATTCAGATAATCTATTTAGATCTTCCTGTAAAGCATGAATGTCTTCGTTTCCATTTATAATTCTACCTATTTTAGTGTCGTCTGCGAATTTACTTAGGTTACTACTGATATCCGAATCCAGATCATTTAGATATACGATGAATAATAGGGGACCCAGTACCGAGCCTTGTGGTACCCCGCTAGTAACCGAGCCCCACTCTGATTTCTCTCCATTTATGCAAACCCTCTGTTTTCTGTCTTTTAACCATTGTTTGATCCATCTGAGAACAGCTCCTCCTATGCCATGAGCTTCCAGCTTTTTAACTAATCTTTTGTGAGGAACTCTATCAAAAGCTTTGCTGAAATCTAGATATATTGTATCATATTCTTTGCCACAATCTACTGCCTCGTAAACTTCTGAATAAAAAGACAGTAAGTTTGTAAGGCACGAAAAACCCTTAAGAAACCCGTGTTGTGAAAGTTTTATCAGTCTGTGTAATTCTAGATGTGCCCTTATTTTAGTTGCAATTATGGATTCTAGAATCTTACCCACTGTTGACGTTAAACTTACCGGCCTATAATTATTCTTTTTAACTCGTTCTCCTTTTTTAAATATTGGTACCACATCTGCCAATTTCCACTCCATGGGTACCGATCCTAATTTTATTGAATTATTAAATAATGCAGTTAGTGAACAACTAAGCTCTTCCTTGCATTCCTTTAATATTCTAGCATATATTCCATCAGGTCCCGGAGATTTATGAGCCTTTAATTTATCTATTTCTTTTATTACCTCCTCTCTCGTAATATTTATTGAACTAAGTATATTATCGGAACTGTCTCTGTAAATGGATTCTACTTCCGGAATATTTTAAAAATTTTCATTGGTAAATACAGATAAGAAATAATCATTTAAACATGTACACATCACTTTATCGTCATCTGTGATATGGCCATTGGCTACTTCAATTGGTCCGACTTTTTCCTTAAATTTTGTTTGATAATGTTGATAAAACCCTTTAGGACTTTCTTTAGCTTCTCCTGCTATTCTAACTTCGTATTTTCTTTTCGACTCTCTAACTATCTTTTTAACTTCCCTGTTTAACTGTATATATTGCTGCCTCAACTGCTCTTCACCTCTTTTTAGTTTCCTGTATATTCCTCTTTTAATACCTATAAGATTCTTTATTCTATTGTTCACCCATTTAGGGTCATTTTTTCTTGATCTGCAATGTTTCATGGGAATATAGTCTCTCTGACTATTCTTCAGAGTCATGACAAAACTGTTATGTTTCTCATCCAAATTTATATTAACTGACGGACTGCTGTTCTTTCCTGTGAGAGAATTTAATGTATTGATCTTATCTTGTGATAATCCTTGGCATGTGGTAGTCAAATTTCGGGGTAATCTGCTACCTGCAACCTGACCTGCTGGATTAACTACCCACATCTGTACCCCAAAAATCCCTTCCCATACCTCATTAGATAATTTAGTTTTTAAGCCCTCAAAATCTCCTGCTCTAAAGTTTGGAACAATATTCTTATTTTCCTTTATAGTTTCCTTGAAAATTATGTCAAATCTAATGGAATCATGGTCACTGTTGCCCAATTGTTCACCAACTTCTAAATTTGTAACCATATTCTCTCTATTACTAAGAACTAAATCTAGTATATTCACCACCCCCGTGTTGCTTCAAGTACATGCTGAGAAAGGAAATTGTCTTCTACTATTTCCAAAAACTCCTTAGAGCTACTATCACCTGTTATGGTTTCCCAGTTAATATTTCTAAAATTAAAATCGCCTATAATGCAAACTCTATTTGACCTGGTCACTTTAGAAATTTCATCGTATATAACTTGCGACTTTATATTATCTAGATCAGGTGGTCTGTAGACTACTCCTACAACTAGACTTTCTATATTATTTTTAATTTCAACCCATAAGGTTTCTGAATTTAGATTTGTCTTAATTCCTGACTTAATGCAGCTTCTGAGGCTATCTTTAATATAAATAATTACCCCTCCCCCTCTTTTATCTGCACTGCGATCAGCATTATAAAGTTTATATCCTGTAATTATGTACTCAGCTTTAAGGTGTTTGCTTTCTAAATTAATCCAACTTTCACTAATGCATATTATATCCGGTCTCTCACTACATACTATGGCTCTCAGTTCTTCTATCTTGTTACCTAAACTACGGCTATTTGTATAATATACTTTTAAACTTTCTCTAGGTTTACCATTCTTGTGGCTATTATTTTTGTTAATATTTGTTCTATGTAACAAATGGTTATTATCCTTAAACTCCCAGTTATTTGACCCACTATTTACTGAACCCTTACTGACTAATTTCTCTGCACAAGTATTATTCATTTCATTATTTATATCTAACAAAACCCCCCTACCTCTCTGTCTATCATACCAGCCAATACCGAGACACCTGAATTAGAAAGATGCACTCCATCCCTTGCATACATATGCTTACGACTAGTGAAGTGATCCCACCCATCTATAAAACCTATATTATTCTCCCGACAGAAGACTTTCATCCTAGCATTTACTCCTATAGCTCGAGACCACCACTCTGAACTTTGGCTAAGCCTAGGGAGAATACCACACATCACAGGAACTGCACCCCTTTTCCTAATCTTATCCAGGGCTTGTCTATACAACCTAATCAGCTCTTCACGTCTACCATCCTGCACGTCATTTCCACCAGCTATCAAACAAACAACATCTTTTTTCTCAATCCAGCTATTTACTGACTCACCCACCTTCTTCATACCTGCTCCAGGGAAAAAATATTTTCCTCTAACTCTATGCCTGAGTTTCCTGTCTACATATCTGCATAGTGAAACCCCTACAATTACCAGAGAACGAGACTTATCCGAAGGATGGGTTACTCCGACCTTGGGAGACTTACCTAGGCTCTTGACCTGAGAGCTTTTCCCACTTCCATTTCTATGATCGCTAGTACACCTATCTGACTCCATGGGTCCTGAAGAATTACTGCCGCCACTGTCACATTCATCTCGAAGTGAACTAAATGAATTAGCAACTTGTAGTCGAAAAGTATCATTTTTCTTAAGAACCAACTTCGTTGAACCCTTATTCACAACTTTCCAGTCGTCTTCACTATTCAATTGTCCCTTCCTGGTTAACACCTCTACCTTACCTCTCAGATCCCTGTTCTCCTCTGCTAAGGATCTGACCTACTGCCTGACTGCGGCCAACTCATTTCTTAAATTAAAAATGAGTTTGCTTGCGTCAGACGAGGACAAATCCCCAGCACAGCCACAAACAGCACCAACAACGACACCACCACCAATACCACTACCACTAACACCATCAGCACAAAGAACACCACCACTCTCCATTGTACTAAGTATGGTCAAGACTAGAGCAACTGGAAGCACGTCCTCACTGGATGAACCCAGGAACTAAACTGATGAACCCAGGAACTAATCTGACATAGTAATACAATAAGAAAAAATAAATAGTGAAGCCTTTATTAAACTCTGTTTGACGTCAAAGGCAGCCATGTGCTAAACGAGGCTGCAATACCAGCGTAAAACGTTCCTATATATTTTTTTAAGTACCCCACGAAGGGATATACATTATTTCATCTACCTCTTTGTAGATATGGGGAAGAACCCTAGGATAGAAACCCCCACCCCCACCCCCGTCCGCTTGTTTATTTCGTTTCCTATTCATTAACACTTACCATATCCTTCTCTAAAAAAGGGGGGGAGCACAGTAGCGAAGTGGTTAGAATGCTTAACTCGGGAGATGACAGACCCGTAATGGAGCCCACTGAGGTGCGTTAGGATAAGCATCCAGCTCAAGTCTGTCACTGTCTACCCTTATAATGGATTGCCGTATAGAAGTACTGTATAACTGTAATACAGCCCACGTGGTATCAGGGTGTTCAAATGGCGTAACTGATATTTCCCAGTGTTGGTTTCCTGGGCTGGATGTGTGTTTACAGAGAAATGACAAATAGATATATGGTTTAACCCATAGGCCTCTATCGGCAACTGGCTCCGATGTGTTAGAGGCCTATGGGTTGAACCATATATATCTTTGTCATTTCTCTGTAAACACACATCCTGCCCAGGAAACAACCACTGGGATATATCAGTTAAGACACTTGACCCCCCTGACACCACGTGGGCTATGTTACAGTTATACAATACATCTGATTTCTGAAAAAGACGAAGAAAAGAAAATATGTTCCTTACAATAAGCATTCTAATTAAAGAAAAACAAAGTTAAGTATTTACAATTACAATATATAGCCACTAATCAGTGAAAAAAATGATTTAAGAAAAAACAAATTAAAACGGTTATAATACCCAATCAATATGAAATACAGTTGGTTTATAAACAAAAATTATAATCATAGTACTAAATCTATTCACAAAGACAATATATAGCTACTAATCTGTGACAAAATAATTAAAGAGAAACTAATTAAAATGACTATAATACCCAATTAATATAGATTAAAGTTGGTTTATCAACAAAAATGAGTATCATGGTATTAAATCAAGATATTCAAAATTACAATATATAGCTACTAATCACTGACAAAATGATTTAATGGAAAACTAATTATAATGGTTTTAATACCCAATTAATAAAAAGTACAGTTGGATATGATCTCTACAAAGATTCAGCAATAAAAATGATTATCATAGTACTAAATAACAATTTGCACAATTATAATATATAGCTACTAGTCAGTGACAAAATAATTTAAGGAGAAACTAGTTAAAAATGGTCATAATACCCAATTGATATAAAATACAGTTGGATATGATCTCAGCAAACATTCAGCAAAAAGAAAGATTATCATAGTGCACAAAAATCTAAATACAAACTCTGCTGATAAATGACAACTACTCATTAATGACACTTACTATATAAAACTTAGGGTACATAGTTCCTCTTATACAGTATCTATATATTACTTCTAAGGGAGACACTGAAGTTTCCTTAACTTAAATATTTAAAGCTAAAGACACTACAACATTATATATATATATATATATATATATATATATATATATATATATATATATATATATATATATATATATATATATATATATATATATATATATATATATATATATATATATATATATATATATATATATATATATATATATATATATATCTATATATATATATATATATATATATATATATATATATATATATATATATATATATATATATATATATATATATATATATATATATATATATATATATATATATATATATATATATATATATATATATATATATATATATATATATATATATATATATATATATATATACATATATATATATATATATATATATATATATATATATATATATATATATATATATATATATATATATATATATATATGCATATACATATATATATATATATATATATATATATATATATATATATATATATATATATATATATATATATATATAAGAACATAAGAACATAAGAATAGAGGACACTGCAACATGCCTACTGGCACACACGAGGCAGCTCCATTTTTTAATTGTATTTTCAGCATGTCTAACCTATTCTATTCTACTCTACTTATTTATTCTGTTTTTCTTTTTATGATTTTTCTAATAAGCACTAACCTATTCATACCCACCCTACCTCTGTCATATGTCTATCTAATCTACATTTGAAGGTGTCTAAGGTATTGGCATTTACTATCATACTAGGAAGCTTGTTCCATGCATCAGCTACTCTATTACCAAACCAATTTTTACCAATTTCCCTTCTGAACCTAAATTTATCAAGCTTAAATCCATTATTACGAGTTCTGGTTTGATCATGAATTTTTAAAACTTTATTAATATCTCCCTTGTTAATCCCTTTAAACCATTTATACACTTCAATCATATCCCCCCTAACTCGTCGCCTCTCTAGAGAATGTAGACTAAGTTTTTTTAATCTGTCCTCATATGGTAGATTTCTGATATTGTGTATCATCTTGGTCATTCTTCGTTGCACTCTCTCCAAGGATTCAATTTCCATTCTATAATAGGGTGACCAGAATTGCACCGCATAATCTAAATGGGGCCTAACTAATGCAAGATAGAGCTGCAAAATAACTTTTTCCGTCCTATTGCTGACGCTTCTTGAGATAAATCCTAAAATTCTGTTTGCTTTATTTCTGACTGCTGTGCATTGCTCTCTTGGCTTAAGACTACTACTCACAAGAACTCCCAAATCCCTTTCACACTGAGAACTCATGATTTCATGGTTATTTAGCTTATAACTAGTATTGTCTTTTATAGTACCCATTTTAACTACTTTACATTTTTCAATATTAAATTCCATTTGCCATTTGTCCGACCATTCAGATAATCTATTTAGATCTTCCTGTAAAGCATGAATGTCTTCTTTTCCATTTATAGTTCTACCTATTTTAGTGTCGTCTGCGAATTTACTTAGGTTACTACTGATATCCGAATCCAGATCATTTAGATATACGATGAATAATAGAGGACCCAGTACCGAGCCTTGTGGTACCCCGCTTGTAACCGAGCCCCACTCTGATTTCTCTCCATTTATGCAAACCCTCTGTTTTCTGTCTTTTAACCATTGTTTGATCCATCTGAGAACAGCTCCTCCTATACCATGAGCTTCCAGCTTTTTAACTAATCTTTTGTGAGGAACTCTATCAAAAGCTTTGCTGAAATCTAGATATATTGTATCATATTCTTTGCCACAATCTACTGCCTCGTAAACTTCTGAATAAAAAGACAGTAAGTTTGTAAGGCACGAAAAACCCTTAAGAAACCCGTGTTGTGAAAGTTTTATCAGTCTGTGTAATTCCAGATGTGCCCTTATTTTATACACAATTATGGATTCTAGAATCTTACCCACTGTTGACGTTAAACTAACCGGCCTATAATTATTCTTTTTAACACGTTCTCCTTTTTTAAATATTGGTACCACATCTGCCAATTTCCACTCCATGGGTACCGATCCTAATTTTATTGAATTATTAAATAATGCAGTTAGAGGATAACTAAGCTCTTCCTTGCATTCCTTTAATATTCTAGCATATATTCCATCAGGTCCCGGAGATTTATGAGCCTTTAATTTATCTATTTCTTTTATTACCTCCTCTCTCGTAATATTTATTGAACTAAGTATATTATCGGGACTGTCTCTGTAAATGGATTCTACTTCCGGAATATTTTCCAAGCTTTCATTTGTAAATACAGATAAGAAATAATCATTTAAACATGTACACATCACTCTATCGTCATCTGTGATATGGCCATTGGCTACTTCAATTGGTCCGACTTTTTCCTTAAATTTTGTTTGATAATGTTGATAAAACCCATTAGGATTTTCTTTAGCTTCTCCTGCTATTCGAACTTCGTATTTTCTTTTCGATTCTCTAACTATCTTTTTAACTTCCCTGTTTAACTGTATATATTGCTGCCTCACCTGCTCTTCACCTCTTTTTAGTTTCCTGTATATTCCTCTTTTAATACCTATAAGATTCTTAATTCTATTGTTCATCCATTTAGGGTCATTTTTTCTTGATCTGCAATGTTTCATGGGAATATAGTCTCTCTGACTATTCTTAAGAGTCATGACAAAATTGTTATATTCCTCATCCAAATTTATATTAACTGACGGGCTGCTGTTCTTTCCTGTGAGAGAATTTAATGTATTGATCTTATCTTGTGATAATCCTTGGCATGTGGTACCCAAATTTCGGGGTAATCCGCTACCTGCGACCTGACCTGCTGGATTAACTACCCACATCTGTACCCCAGAAATCCCTTCCCATACCTCATTAGATAATTTAGTTTTTAAGCCCTCAAAATCTCCTGCTCTAAAGTTTGGAACAATATTCTTATTTTCCTTTATAGTTTCCTTGAAAATTATGTTAAATCTAATGGAATCATGGTCACTGTTGCCCAATTTTTCACCAACTTCTAAATTTGTAACCATATTCTCTCTATTACTAAGAACTAAATCTAGTGTATTCACTCCCCGTGTTGCTTCATGTACATGCTGAGAAAGGAAATTGTCTTCTACTACTTCCAAAAACTCCTTAGAGCTACTATCACCTGTTATGGTTTCCCAGTTAATATGTCTAAAATTAAAATCGCCTACAATGCAAACTCTATTTGACCTGCTCACTTTAGAAATTTCATCGTATATAACTTGCGACTTTATATTATCTAGATCAGGTGGTCTGTAGACTACTCCTACAACTAGACTTTCTATATTATTTTTAATTTCAACCCATAAGGTTTCTGAATTTAGATTTGTCTTAATTCCAGACTTAATGCAGCTTCTGAGGCTATCTTTAATATACATAATTACCCCTCCCCCTCTTTTATCTGCACTACGATCAGCATTATAAAGTTTATATCCTGTAATTATGTACTCAGCTTTAAGGTGTTTGCTTTCTAATTTAATCCAACTTTCACTAATGCATATTATATCCGGTCTCTCACTACATACTATGGCTCTCAGTTCTTCTATCTTGTTACCTAAACTACGGCTATTTGTATAATATATTTTTAAACTTTCTCTAGCTTCACCCTTCTTGTGGCTATTCTTTTTGTTAATATTTGTTCTATGTAACAAATGGTTCTTATCCTTAGACTCCCAGTTATTTGACCCACTATTTACTGAACCCTTACTGACTAATTTCTCTGCACAAGTATTAATCATTTCATTATTTGTGTCTAACAAAACCCCCCTACCTCTCTGTCTATCATACCAGCCAATACCGAGACACCTATAAGAACATAAGAATAGGGGACACTGCAACATGCCTACTGGCACACACGAGGCAGCTCCATTTCTGAATGGTATTTTCAGCATGTCTAACCTATTCTATTCTACTCTACTTATTTATTCTATTTTTCTTTTTATGATTTGTCTAATAAGCACTAACCTATTCATACCCACCCCACCTCCGTCACATGTCTATCTAATCCACATTTGAAGGTGTCTAAGGCATTTACTATCCTACTAGGAAGCCTGTTCCATGCATCAGCTACTCTATTACCAAACCAATTTTTACCAATTTCCCTTCTGAACCTAAATTTATCAAGCTTGAATCCATTATTACGAGTTCTGGTTTGATCATGAATTTTTAAAACTTTATTAATATCTCCCTTGTTACTCCCTTTAAACCATTTATACACTTCAATCATATCCCCCCTAACTCTTCGCCTCTCTAGAGAATGTAGATTAAGTTTTTTTAATCTGTCCTCATGTGGTAGATTTCTGATATTGTATATCATCTTGGTCATTCTTCTGTTAAATCTAATGGAATCATGGTCACTGTTGCCCAATTTTTCACCAACTTCTAAATTTGTAACCATATTCTCTCTATTACTAAGAACAAAATCTAGTGTATTCACCCCCCGTGTTGCTTCAAGTACATGCTGAGAAAGGAAATTGTCTTCTACTACTTCCAAAAACCCCTTAGAGCTACTATCACCTGTTATGGTTTCCCAGTTAATATGTCTAAAATTAAAATCGCCTACAATGCAAACTCTATTTGACCTGGTCACTTTAGAAATTTCATCATATATAACTTGCGACTCTATATTGTCTAGATCAGGTGGTCTGTAGACTACTCCTACAACTAGACTTTCTATATTATTTTTAATTTCAACCCATAAGGTTTCTGAATTTAGATTTGTCTTAATTCCAGACTTAATGCAGCTTCTGAGGCTATCTTTAATATACATAATTACCCCTCCCCCTCTTTTATCTGCACTACGATCAGCATTATAAAGTTTATATCCTGTAATTATGTACTCAGATTTAAGGTGTTTGCTTTCTAAATTAATCCAACTTTCACTAATGCATATTATATCCGGTCTCTCACTACATACTATGGCTCTCAGTTCTATCTTGTTACCTAAACTACGGCTATTTGTATAATATACTTTTAAACTTTCTCTAGCTTCACCCTTCTTGTGGCTATTCTTTTTGTTAATATTTGTTCTATGTAACAAATGGTTCTTATCCTTAGACTCCCAGTTATTTGACCCACTATTTACTGAACCCTTACTGACTAATTTCTCTGCACAAGTATTAATCATTTCATTATTTGTGTCTAACAAAACCCCCCTACCTCTCTGTCTATCATACCAGCCAATACCGAGACACCTGAATTAGAAACATAAGAACATAAGAATATAAGAATAGAGGACACTGCAACATGCCTACTGGCACACACGAGGCAGCTCCATTTTTGAATTGTATTTTCAGCATGTCTAACCTATTCTATTCTACTCTACTTATTTATTCTATGTTTTTCTTTTTATGGTTTTTCTAACAAGCACTAACCTATTCATACCCACCCTACCTCTGTCATATGTCTATCTAATCTACATTTGAAGGTGTCTAAGGTATTGGCATTTACTATCCTACTAGGAAGCTTGTTCCATGCATCAGCTACTCTATTACCAAACCAATTTTTACCAATTTCCCTTCTGAACCTAAATTTATCAAGCTTAAATCCATTATTACGAGTTCTGGTTTGATCATGAATTTTTAAAACTTTATTAATTTCTCCCTTGTTAATCCCTTTAAACCATTTATACACTTCAATCATATCCCCCCTAACTCTTCGCCTCTCTAGAGAATGTAGATTAAGTTTTTTAATCTGTCCTCATATGGTAGATTTCTGATATTGTGTATCATCTTGGTCATTCTTCGCTGCACACGTCTCCAAGGATTCAATTTCCATTCTATAATAGGGTGACCAGAATTGCACAGCATAATCTAAATGGGGCCTAACTAATGCAAGATAGAGCTGCAAAATAACTTTTTCCGTCCTATTGCTAACGCTTCTTGAGATAAATCCTAAAATTCTGTTTGCTTTATTTCTGACTGCTGTGCATTGCTCTCTTGGCTTAAGACTACTACTCACAAGAACTCCCAAATCCCTTTCACACTGAGAACTCATGATTTCATGGTTATTTAGCTTATAACTAGTATTGTCTTTTATAGTACCCATTTTAACTACTTTACATTTTTCAACATTAAATTCCATTTGCCATTTGTCCAACCATTCAGATAATCTATTTAGATCTTCTTGTAAAGCATGAATGTCTTCTTTTCCATTTATAGTTCTACCTATTTTAGTGTCGTCTACGAATTTACTTAGGTTACTACTGATATCCGAATCCAGATCATTTAGATATACGATGAATAATAGGGGACCCAGTACCGAGCCTTGTGGTACCCCGCTAGTAACCGAGCCCCACTCTGATTTCTCTCCATTTATGCAAACCCTCTGTTTTCTGTCTTTTAACCATTGTTTGATCCATCTGAGAACAGCTCCTCCTATACCATGAGCTTCCAGCTTTTTAACTAATCTTTTGTGAGGAACTCTATCAAAAGCTTTGCTAAAATCTAGATATATTGTATCATATTCTTTGCCACAATCTACTGCCTCGTAAACTTCTGAATAAAAAGACAGTAAGTTTGTAAGGCACGAAAAACCCTTAAGAAACCCGTGTTGTGAAAGTTTTATCAGTCTGTGTAATTCTAGATGTGCCCTTATTTTATTTGCAATTATGGATTCTAGAATCTTACCCACTGTTGACGTTAAACTTACCGGCCTATAATTATTCTTTTTAACTCGTTCTCCTTTTTTAAATATTGGTACCACATCTGCCAATTTCCACTCCATGGGTACCGATCCTAATTTTATTGAATTATTAAATAATGCAGTTAGTGGACAACTAAGCTCTTCCTTGCATTCCTTTAATATTCTAGCATATATTCCATCAGGTCCCGGAGATTTATGAGCCTTTAATTTATCTATTTCTTTTATTACCTCCTCTCTCGTAATATTTATTGAACTAAGTATTTTATCGGGACTGTCTCTGTAAATGGATTCTACTTCCGGAATATTTTCCAAGTTTTCATTGGTAAATACAGATAAGAAATAATCATTTAAACATGTACACATCACTTTATCGTCATCTGTGATATGGCCATTGGCTACTTCAATTGTTCCGACTTTTTCCTTAAACTTTGTTTGATAATGTTGATAAAACCCTTTAGGATTTTCTTTAGCTTCTCCTGCTATTCTAACTTCGTATTTTCTTTTCGACTCTCTAACTATCTTTTTAACTTCCCTGTTTAACTGTATATATTGCTGCCTCACATGCTCTTCACCTCTTTTTAGTTTCCTGTATATTCCTCTTTTAATACCTATAAGATTCTTTATTCTATTGTTCATCCATTTAGGGTCATTTTTTCTTGATCTGCAATGTTTCATGGGAATATAGTCTCTCTGACTATTCTTAAGAGTCATGACAAAATTGTTATATTCCTCATCCAAATTTATATTAACTGACGGACTGCTGTTCTTTCCTGTGAGAGAATTTAATGTATTGATCTTATCTTGTGATAATCCTTGGCATGTGGTACCCAAATTTCGGGGTAATCCGCTACCTGCGACCTGACCTGCTGGATTAACTACCCACATCTGTACCCCAGAAATCCCTTCCCATACCTCATTAGATAATTTAGTTTTTAAGCCCTCAAAAT
>JAXCGZ010016614.1:0-5000 GCA_037179515.1 Halocaridina rubra
CATTTACAATTATTTTTTCGTTTACGAACTGCATAAACCCTCCCTGCACTGTCAAAAAAACAACCTTTACATCATAAATTACAGGACGCAACGTAAATTTCAATAAAAAAATTAAAATACTGAAATTTTTTTTTTCAATATTTTAATATTTTTGCGTATACCCATAAAATAAAATAATAATTTATCCAAAAAAGAAACCGCGATAGAGTGAGAACGCGAACCAAGAAGCGCAAATAACCGGGGTAACACTATATATATATATATATATATATATATATATATATATATATATATATATATATATATATATATATATATATATATATATATATATATAATATATATATATATATATATATATACACAGTGTTCCCCAGGTTATTTGCGTTTCTTGGTTCGCGTTCTCACTGTATCGCGGGTTTTTTTTTGATAAATTATTATTTTATTTTATGGGTATATGCAAAAATATTAAAATATTAAAAAAAATAAAATTCTCAGTATTTTCATTTTTTTTATTGAAAAAACATATTTCATTATCTAATTGATAAAAAAAAATTATTTCCCGGCCTACGAATAATAAAACAGTAAAAAATAGTAAAAAACATAAATTTAGATAGATAGATATATATATACGTTTATTGACCACCTCTTTTTGAAAAGCATAATCTTTACAAAAGGAATATTTGGTCCAAATTACAATGAATAAATACAACAGATTTTGTACAATCATCAAATAACTAAATTAATTTTAAATTAATATACATTGTACTAATAACTGAATGATATACGTATGTACAGTATAACTCAGTATTGCATCATGCAAAATAGTATTTGATAGCGTACAATGTATTGGGGTCGCAGCTACGTGAGCTACCATATATATTTATATTTCCAGTAGTGTCATGATTTTATTGATAAAAAAAAACGTATTTCTTAGCCTAAGAATAAGAAAACAGTAAAAATTAGTAAACAGTATTGCACCACGTAAAATACGATACCGGTATCAGTGTTTCAGAAAACGCAAAGGCTCTCACCTACGTGACCTGGTGAATATTAAAATTTTCATTATTTTATTGATAAAACAAGTATTTCCTAGCCTAAAAATAATAAAACAGTAAAAAATAGTAAAAAACATAAATTTAGATATACGTACGTACAGTATAACTCACAATATTGCATCATGCGAAATAGTGTCCGATAGCTACGTGAGCTAGCATATACATAAATTTAGATATACAGTGTTCCCCCGCACACCGCGGTAGTTCGGTTCCGGGACCCGGCGCGAACCAGGAAATTCGCGGAGTAGGATCAGCCTATATGTACATAGATATTTTAATATATTTTTACGCTTACACTGTATAAACCCTCCCTGTACTATTAACAAACCATCCTTTACTTCATAAATAACAGCATGCAATGTAAATTTATATGAAAGTGATAGATAAAATTACGGTGAATGAAGTGGTTATTACATGACATACTCATTTACAATTATTTTTAAGTATACGTACTGTATAAACCCTCCCTGCACTGTAAAAAAAACATGAACTATCTCAAGTAGGTGAGAGCTACTGGAAATATAAATATATATGCTAGCTCACGTAGCTATCGGACACTACATATATCGCATGATGCAATACTGTGAGTTATACTGTACGTACGTATATCTAAATATATGTTTTTTACTATTTTTTACTGTTTTATTATTCTTAGGCTAGGAAATACTTGTTTTATCAATAAAATAATGAAAATTTTAATATTCACTAGGTCACGTAGGTGAGACCCTTAGCGTTTTCCGAAACACTGATACCAGTATCGTATTTTACGTGGTGCAATACTGTTTACTATTTTTTACTGTTTTATTATTCTCAGGCTAAGAAATACGTTTTTTTATCAATAAAATCATGAACTTACTGGAAATATAAATATATATGCTAGCTCACGTAGCTATCGGACACTATTTCGCATAATGCAATACTGTGAGTTATACTGTACGTACGTACGTATATCTAAATATATGTATATGCTAGCTCACATAGCTATCGGACACTACATATATCGCATGATGCAATACTGTGAGTTATACTGTACATACGTATATCTAAATTTATGTTTTTTTACTATTTTTTACTGTTTTACAATTCTCAGGCTAGGAAATACTTGTTTTATCAATAAAATAATGAAAATTTTAATATTCACTAGGTCACATAGGTGAGAGCCTTTGCGTTTTCCGAAACACTGATACCGGTATCGTATCTTAAGTGGTACAATACTGTTTACTATATTTTACTGTTTTATTATTCTTAGGCTAAGAAATACATTTTTTTTTATCCATAAAATTATGAAACTACTGGAAATATAAATATATATACTAGCTCACGTAGCTGCGACCCCAATACATTGTATGCTATCGAACACTATTTCGCATGATGCAATACTGTGAGTTATACTGTACGTACGTATATCATTCAGTTATTAGTACAATGTATATTAATTTAAAATTCATTTACTTATTTGATGATTGTACAAAATCTATTTTATTTATTCATTGTAATTTGGACCAAATATTCCTTTTGTAAAGATTATACTTTTCAAAAGAGGTGGTCAATAAACGTATTTATCTATCTATCTATCTATCTATCTACCTATCTAAATTTATGTTTTTTACTATTTTTTACTGTTTTATTATTCGTAGGCTGGGAAATAAATTTTTTTTATCAATTAGATAATGAAATATGTTTTTTTCAATAAAAAAATTAAAATACAGTGTTAAACCAGTTATTCGCGCTTCCTGGTTCGCTTTCTCACTCTATCGCGTTTTTTTTTTCGGATAAATTATTATTTTATTTTATGGGTATATGCAAAAATATTAAAATATTAAAACAAAAAATTCTCAGTATTTTCATTTTTTTTATTGAAAAAAAAAAAAAACATTTCATTATCTAATTGATAAAAAAAAAATTATTTCCCAGCCTACGAATAATAAAACAGTAAAAAATAGTAAAAAACATAAATGTAGATAGATAGATAGATACATTTATTGACCACCTCTTTTGAAAAGTACAGTATAATCTTTACAAAAGCAATATTTGGTCCAAATTACAGTGAATAAATACAATAGATTTTGTACAATCATCAAATAAGTAGATGAATTTTAAATTAATATACATTGTACTAATAACTGAATGATATACGTACGTACAGTATAACTCACAGTATTGCATCATACGAAATAGTGTTCGATGCGTACAATGTATTGGGGTCGCAGCTACGTGAGCTAGCATATATATTTATATTTCCAGTAGTTTCATGATTTTATTGATAAAAAAACGTATTTATTAGCCTAAGAATAATAAAACAGTAAAAAATAGTAAAAAACATAAATACTAACAGTATTGCAACATGTAAAATACGATACCGCTATCAACGTTTTGGACAAAGACTCCTTCAGTCTAACTCACGCTTTTGCTTGTGTTCGATAGCGTACAATGTATTGGGGTCGAAGCTACGTGAGCTAGCATATATATTTATATTTCCAGTAGTTTCATGATTTTATTGATAAAAAAAAACGTATTTCTTAGCCTAAGAATAATATAACAGTAAAAAATAGTAAAAAACATAAATACTAACAGTATTGCAACATGTAAAATACGATACCGCTATCAGCGTTTCGGAAAAAGGCTTCCACCATCTTCCATTGTCTCGCCTCACTCGTGTGCGCCATTCATGTTGTGCTTATTATTATTAATATGTTTTGCTTGTGATTTTTTTACTCGCATATTTTAACCTTTGCAATGCCTCCCAAGCATCCTTCATCTTCTAAGGCTTCTTGTAGTGAGCCTAAGTGGCAAAGGAAAATGTTAACCATTGTAGATAATGTGAAACTCTTAGATATGTTGAAAGAAGGAAAAAAGTTTGTGGATGTCAGCCGCTATTTTACGTAAACGTAAAATTTATTGTAAAATACTGTACCTAGGTATGTCACGTCATCATCACCTCATTCATGGTAAGTTTTCCTATCACTTTCATAAAAAAATTATGTTGCTTGCTGTTATATATAATGTAAAGGGTGTTTTTTTAACAGTACAGGGAGGGTTTATACAGTGTAAAAGTAAAAATACATTAAAATATCTATGTACATATAGGCTGATCTCTACACCACGGATTCCCGGGTTCGCGCCGGGTCCCGGAACCGAACTACCGCGATAAGTGATGCAACACTGTACTGAGATTTCTTTTTTTTTTAATATTTTAATATTTTTGCATATACCCATAACATAAAATAATAATTTATCAAAAAAAAAAAAAAAAACACGATACAGTGAGAATGCGAACCAAGAAACGCGAATAACCGGGTGAACACTGTACGTACGTACGTACAGTATAACTCACAGTATTGCTTCATGCAAAATAGTGTCCGATAGCTACGTGAGCTGCATATATATTTATATTTCCAGTAGTTTTATGGTTTTATTGATAAAAAAAGTATTTCTTGGCCTAAGAATAATAAAACAGTAAACAGCATTGCACCACGTAAATACGATACTGGTATCAGTGTTTCGGAAAACGCAGAGGCCCTCACGTGCATGACCTAGTGAATATTAAAATTTTCATTATTTTATTGATAAAATAAGTATTTCCTAGCCTAAGAATAATAAAACAGTAAAAAATAGCAAAAAACATAAATTTAGATATACGTACGTACAGTATAACTCACAGTATTGCATCATGCGAAATACGTAGTGTCCGATAGCTACGTGAGCTAGCATATATTTTTATATTTCCAGTAGCTCTCACCTACGTGAGATAGTTCATGGAATGCTATTGGCTGAAAGGTCGGGAGACGATGAATCACAGAATTGTTTTTCAATATGTTCTGTATCATGGGGTCTGATTGGCTTTTTCATTGCAGTTTGCTTTTCCCTCCAATTTCCAATGTGCCGCCTCACTCGCTCAGTCTAACTCTCGTGTGCGCTGCTCTCGTTGTGCTTATTAATACG
>JAXCGZ010016614.1:10000-13640 GCA_037179515.1 Halocaridina rubra
TCCTATGCATATTGTTAACCCATATATGCAACATAGAGAAGTATACCTTCCTTTGCAAAGCCTCATAGATAAATCCATTACAGTAAACTCTTGGTCCACACAACCTTGACCCTGCCTGACCTAACACTCTTCATCCCAAATCAATGTCTATATATGGTAATCCTCCTCCTACTAAAATTTAGCCAGTATGCCTTGGACACTTATGGGGGGTACCAGTAGCTCAGTGGTAGAGTGTGCGAGCTAGGAAGCAACAAATGTGGGTCTGATCCCACTGTGGGATGTTAGGAAGGGTATCCAGCCTTAATTCCCCCAGCTCCAACATGTGTCCACCCCATTCAAATGGGTACTCACTGTGACATAAATGGTGCATGCATGCCTTGAATACTTAAATCCCGATTCTTAAAACATTAAATTTTCTGCTGCCTTGTTCAATGGAGTAGTACTGACTCTTCATGTACAGTGAGATTATACAACTAATGCAACTTATTACCACCAATTTTTTGTCTCTCTTTGAGAAATCTTGTAGCCACTGAATCCATAGAAATCACATAAAGACTTCTTACCATCTCTTACTTTTTCCTTTTATTTATTAGTCTATAGGTCAAGCATTACTTTGTTTCTCATACCTAAGACTTTATACTTCGTTTTTCAATAACAAAAAATTCCTCATCGTCTGTAGTTCTGGTTCATGTAATGCAGCCATTTTTATCAACCTGTGGGTCCCTTTCACCTAATAATGTTTGTTTGCTGATTTATGTGTAGCTGCTAATCCCAATTATGGTAGTGAATATTGACAAGTTGGACCTCTCCATGTATGAAATACTGTATAAATAAAATATGCAACTTACTCAGTTTTGATGCCTCTAATGTATGATGGAGAAGGGTGAGGCACTCATCCAAGACGGAATCTCTCTCTTTATTGTCAACGTAACACCATCGCAAAACAGTGCCAGTTACTTCGCGTGACATGAATACTACACCTCCTCCAATGCTGCCATTGCAGAGGTTTCCCTGAAATGGGCATATGTAATATTAATTTCAGTACTGCTGTGTAGTAAAAAAAAAATTTAAGCAAGGAGGGATCTAATGCCCAAGAGTTGGTAGCCTATTCTAAACCCACGAACGCCTGTACCTATGAACAAACCAACCCACAAACAAAATTTTGAACTAAATTTGACCCCAACCCACGAACAAAAATGTGTTGGCCAAGTCACCACGTGTCCAATTCAGCTGCTCTCGGCCGCCACATGGGTTCCACTCGGTTTCACTTGGCCACTCTCGTTTTCTTTCAGCTCTGCATTGGTGCCCGCATTGTGTGGTTCGTTCATAATTCTATCACAGATCTTGCTTATTTTCCATAGTTATATCTTTTAATATAGCCTTTACTATGGCTCCTAAGAAAGTTAAAAGTGCTAGTGATATTGGCGTCAAACACCCCAGATGCATAACAGTGGAAACGAAAAAATAAATAATTGCAAAACAAGAAAATGGGGTGCGTGTGTCCAATCTCGCCACGCAATATAACATGCCGAAATCCACCATCTGTACAATTTTAAAGAATAAAGAGATCTTAAAAGCAGCTGACGTGGCTAAGGGAGTGAATATATTAACGAAGAAAAGGTCACAGGTGATAGAAGAGGCAGAAAAATTATTACTGTTGTGGATAAATGAAAACAAGTTGGTTGGCGATAGTATTAGCGAGGCCATAATATGCGCTAAGGCTTTGCAAATCCACCAAGATTTAGTAGCGGACTTTCCGACTTCTAGTGGCACTAAACTGGAGGAATTCAAAGCCAGCAGAAGCTGGTTTGAACACTTTTGTCGCCGAACTGGGATTCATAGCGTCATTAGACACGGAGAGGTGGCGGCTAGTTCCGACCAAAGAGCAGCGGATTCCTACGCAAAGGAATTCGCTAAATATATCGAGAGTGAAGGTTATATCCTGCAACAAGTGTTTAATTGTGATAAAACGGAACTCTCTTGGAAGAAAATGGCCAAAAGAACCCATATAACTGTAGAGGAGAAATTATTGCCTGGCCACAAACCAATGAAAGACAGGCTTACCTTTTTATTGTGCACTAATGCTTGTGGGGACTGTAAGATCAAGCCTCAGTTTACCACTCTGAAGATCCGCATGCTTTTAAACGCAATAATGTATTGAAGGCTAGCCTCCCAGTAATGTGGAGGTCAAATCCAAAGGCTTGGGTCACGCGGATTTTATTACTAGAGTGGTTGATTGAAGTGTTTGTGCCAGCAGTGATGAAATATCTTGAGGAAAAGAATTTGCCTCTTAAGTGCCTCCTCATAATGGATAATGCTCCTGCCCATCCTCCAGGTGTGGAAGATGATCTCGCTATACATTACGACTTCATTAAAGTAAAATTTCTGCCTCCCAACACCACTCCTATCGTCCAGCCCATGGACCAGCAGGTAATTTCTAATTTTAAAAAGCTGTATACGAAGGATCTTTTTGCCAGGTGTTTCCAGGTCACCAATGACACGGATTTGACCCTTTGTGATTTCTGGAAAGACAACATTAATATCCTCCACTGCATTGGCCTCATTGAAAAAGCAAGGAAGGAGGTCTCATATCATATATGGAATTCTGCCTGGAGGAAGCTTTGGCCAGGTTGTGTTACTGATAAGAGACTTTGAGGGCTCCAAGCAGGAGTTAGCTATAAAAATTGTGAATGAAGCTGTGGCCACAGGCAAAAGTTTGGGCTTGGAGGTCAATGAGGAGGATGTGGAGGAGCTAGTGGAGGACCACAAAGAGGAACTTACCACGGATGAATTAATTGAGTTGCAACGTGAAGAGGTGAAGATTCTCCAAGAGGAGCAGTCACAGCAGGACGGGGTAAATGTGTCCAGTGAAGAATTGAAAGAAATTTTTAGTAAGTGGAATGGTGTGCAGGCTTTTATTGAGAATCATCACCCAGATAAAACAGTGGGCAATAGAGTGGTGAATATAGTAAATGACAATGCAATGAATATTTTTAGAAAAGTTTACCAAAGAAGAAAAAGACAAATTTCTCTGGATCGTTTCCTTGTCCCAGTAGGCAGGGAAGCAGCTTCCAAAAGAGAAAAGAGAGAGAAACACCAGAAATACAGCCTGTATCAGCAGAGTTCCCTCACGTTTTATGGAATAGGACTCTCCTTCCAAAAAATAAATCCCCCTCCTCCACCACCATCTATGTATGCCAGCAACAATCATCCACAAAGGTAAATACAGTACTGTATTTCTATTATTAATTTTATTTTCCTTAATTATGTATGTCATTTTCCTTTTACATAGTATATTGCTAATAACCTGTATTATATTCATTGGTTTTTATGACTTGAAAAATTTTAAAATGAATATTTGTGGTGACCTGGAATGGATTTACATGCCTTTCAATGGGAAAATCAAATCCAACCCATGAACTTTCCAACCCAAGTACACTTTTTTGGAACGGATTAATTTCGTGGGTTGGGGTCACCACTGTATATATATATATATATATATATATATATATATATATATATATATATATATATATATATATATATATATATATATATATATATATATATATATATATATATATATATATATATATATATATATATATATATATATATATATATATATATATATATATAT
>JAXCGZ010016615.1:0-13599 GCA_037179515.1 Halocaridina rubra
GTATGTTGGAAATAAAGCATTATTATTATTATTATTATTATTATTATGATGAATTCCTGTGAAGATGCCACGTAAGTAACGTTTGAAATAAATTTGACTGCTAAGGCAAGATTTTGCCTCTTGATGTTAGGCCGCCAAATGAGAACGATTCAATGTCCCTCCTGGTGACGTCATCTGCAGGATATATATTCAGACAGGTAACTGGTTCATATAATATTCGAGGGCTAATGTAGTGATGGTCCCTGGCAGGCAATTATGGCAGAGATGCAAGGAAGAGGCAGTATTTTAGGTGCAACAAGGGGAAGCAAATAAAACATATGAGAATTATTATGGGCAAAATAGGTCACTGGCAAACAATGTTTAGAATGTTCTCTGCATTGTAGGAGATGGAACTTGACTATTCAAATAATAAGAAGCAACTGAAATGTATCTAGATTGGCTAATGACGTATCAGCAGGGTCAAATTTATAACAAAATTATCAGCAAGAGCAATTTTTATAATATAAAAAATTTATTAGCAAGAGCTATTTTATCATAAGAAAATTAAAAACAAACATATCTAATAGACTCGCTAGGATTATGGCCTCGTTCATGAAAAAAAAGGAACGATCAGAAAAGAGAAGTAGAGAGGAGACCTTTATATTGGGATCATGCTGTCTACATGTACAAGAATATTAAATATGTTATAATTAAAATTAGCAATACGCTGATATATAAATTGCAAATATTCAAAATCTGCAAAAGGCAAGGAGTGAGAATTATTTTAGTAAGAAAAAAGAAAGACAATTAATAGTTACTAAATTAACTAATAAGGCATCTACTACAACCTCCGGTGACTTTGAGTGAAACACTGTCACAGTTACAAAAAAGGGGTAGATTTTTACGTGGTTATAGCCAATCTTCTGAGGATGAGATTTTTGTTTGGCACATTCAATGAAATAAATTTATTTTGCATGTAGATTGGCGGTAATTTCCAGGTCAAGGAATTAAGTTTGGCAGATGAGATTCCAGTTAGGTGATCTACAAAAGTTCGTTTTGTATGAGAATGAATTTGGGAAATTTTTATAGGATTTAAGCAGTTCCTATTTGACCAGTAACGAATTTATCCAGGTTCTCGAATTCCCAATTTGCTTGACCAACAAGCGTTACCATACACTATCTCTCACCTTCTTTGTGCCAGATGAACTCCTGTGAAGATGCATTGTAAATAAGGTGTGAAGTAAGCTTGACTGTTGAGGCGAGATCTTGCCTCCTGAATGCTTGGCCGCCAAATGAGGATAATGCAATGTCGCTTCTAGTGACGTCATCTGTAGGATATATATCAAGAGAAGTAACTTGTTCATATAATATTCGAGGGGTACTGTGGTGGTGGTCCCAGGCAGGTAATTATGGCAGAGATGCAAGGGAGGGACAGTATTTTAGGTGCGACAAGGGGAAGCAAATAAAAAAACGAGAATTATTATGGGCAAAATAGGTTACTGGCAAACAATCTCTAGAACGTTATTTGCGTTTGAGAAGATGGAACTTTAACTATTCAAATAATAAAGAAGCTACTGAAATGTATCTAGATAGGCTAATAACATATCAGCAGGTTGAAATTTATAACAAAATTGTCAGGAAGAGTGATTTTTATTATATAAGACATTTATCAGCAAGAGCTATTTTTTCATAAGAAAATTGTGTAAAAAACGTATCTAACAGACTTGCTGGGATTATGGCCTTGTTCATGAAGCAAAGGAAAGATCAGAAAATGGAAATAGAGGGAGACTTTTAAATAGGGATCATGCTTTCTACACGTACAAGAATATTAAATAAGATATATTTAAAATTAGCTATAAGCTGGAAAATAAATTGCAAATAAGCATAACCTGCAAAAGGCAAGGAGTGAGAAATATATTAGTAAGAAAAAAAAGACAGTTAATAGTTACTAATGTAAATAATAAGGCATCTACTACAGTCTCTGGTGAATTTGAGCAAAACACTGTCATAGTGATTTTGTTGTAGAATAAAACCATTGTTTTATATTGAGAAACTGTTTCATTTAAAGAACTTATTCTACTACAATTATAAAAAAATCATCTCCTGCGTCTAGATAAGCTCCACATTGTTCCTAGTGCACCAGATGCAGAAAAGGAATACACGCACTGGAAAAAAAGTTTTGTCAACTTCATTGAGGAGTGTGGAGCAAATACACCTAACAAACTGCGATGTCTAACAAATTATGTCTCTTCTTCCATGTACGATCATGTTGCTGATTATGTAACTTTTGATGCAGCTGTTGGAATCCTGGAAAAACTATTTAAAAAAAGAAAAAAATATATTTTTGCATATAATCTGTTGGTCACAAGATGACAACAGCAGACAAAGAACATCTACGAATTTTTACAACAGCTACATAAACTGAGCAAGAACTGCCAATTTACGACTGTTAGTGCTGAGCAGTACCGTGAGGACCTGGTTTGAGAAACCTTCATAAATGGTCTCCAATCTAGCACGATATGTCAGCGGTTACTTGAAAACCAGGAACTAAGTCTGAGCCAGGTTTATGAGACTGAAAGGGCACTTGAGCTTGCTCAGCATAATTCTGAACAGTATGCTCAAGCAGCATCCACCCAAGTTGTTGCTGCTTTACCCCCTGATGATATGCCTGCAATAAAACTGCTGCTTTGTAAACAACACTGTTGGCCCTTCACATACAGACTCAGTTAATGTTGCTACCACAAAGAAAAATTGTTGGTTTTTTGGCTGATATGAATTCATTCTAAATGTCCTACTCAAAGCAATGAGTGTACATCTTGTGGCATGACAGGTCACTGGGCTAAGGTATGTCAGTCAAAGCATAAGTGGAAAATTGTGGCTGCAACTGGCCATGGAGAGTTATGTGCAATTTCTGCTGCTACACCTGACTGCTTATCAATTCTACAGTTCCTGTTTTGAATAATAACTATAATGCAAAAGCATTAATTAACTCAGCCAGTTCAGATAGCTTTATAGATTACAAACTATCATTGAGACTGACGTTGCATATCAAGCCCAGTTTCCGAAGTATCACCTTAGCAATGGCATCTACACATGCTCCAGTCAGAGATGTCTGTCATGCAAATATAATCATAAATGACAAGCATTATAAGAGAACTCACTTAGCGGCAAGTGAAGATCTGTGTGGTGATATCATTTTCGACTTGGAATTCTAAAAACAGCATGTTGATGTTACTATTCTGTATGTTGGGCCAAAACTTGAGTTACGGATTAATGATACAGAAGCCAATATTTGTGACTAAATCTCGTGAATACAGTGCCACTGATCAGCTCAAGAAGCTGAGCATCTGTTAGCAGAAGGTATTATTGAGCCTAGCTTGTGTCCTTGGTGAGCTCAGGTAGTAGTTGTGAAAGGTGAACCTGCTCGCCATAATAAAAGTATTGGTGTAGATTACTCCTACACTGTAAATTTGCATACTGACTTTGATGCATACCCTTTGCCCAAGATCGAATCACTAGTTAATAAATTAGCACAATTTAGAAATTTCTCAACATTTGACTTGAAAAGTGCATATTATCAGGTGCCTTCATGCGAGGATGAGAAACCTTACACAGCTTTTGAGGCTACTGAACTCCTATTTCAATTCACAAGTGTGTCCTTTGGTGTAACTAATGGTCTGGCAGTTTTTTAGTGCGCTATAGACAAATTTGTTGATGAGGAGAACCTCCAAAATACATTTCCATACTTGGATAATAATACTGTTGCAGGGAGAGACCAAGCTGAACACGATGAATGTGTGAAAAGATATTTAGCTGCTGCTAAGAGAATATGTCCTACTTTAAATGAATCAAAATCTATACTGTCAGTTAGTAATATTTCTGTTCTTGGTTATGAAATCAGTAATGGGTTGATTGGACCAAATAAATCTAGGATGCAACCACTTCTTGATCTTGAACCACCTATGAGTATGAATGCTTTAAAGAGAGTATTAGGCATGTTTGCATTTTATGCCAAGTGGATACCTTGTTTCTCAGACTATGATCAGCCCTTAATTAAGGCAAAAACTTTTCCACTAACTTCTGAAGCTTGTAAAGGATTTAGCAGTTTGAAGTGACTGCTCATGAATTCTACTTTACATTGTCCTGACAATTCCAAGCCTTTTGTGGTGGAATGTGATGCCTCAGATGTTGCGGTTCGGCTACATTAAATCAGTGGGGACAACCAGTAGCATTCATGTCTCAAACGTTGAGCGGGCATGTAATTCTTCGGTTGAAAAAGAAGCTACAGCAGTGATTGAGTCTGTAAGAAAATGGTCTCATTTTTTGTCTGGTCAATGCTTTACCATCGTGACTGACCAGAGACCAGTTGCACTTATGCTGGACAATCGTAAGCAATGAAAGTTTAAAATGATAAAATCAAAGGCTGGTGTTTAGGGTTGCCCAATTTTTGTTATGAAATTCGTTACCGTCAAGGGTGCTACAATGTTGTTGCTGATAATTTAAGTCGTTCCTGCTGCAATGCCAGTTTTTCACCATCTCTCAAGAAATCACATGATGATTTATGCCATCCAGGTGTTACTGGCCTTCTTCATTATGTGCGATAGAAGAACTTGACATTCTCAACAGAAGAAGTAAAGGAAGTATGTTCTGCATGTCGTGCATGTGCTGAACTGAAAACACAGTTTGTTTCTATGTCTCTTGGGAAACTCATTCAAGCTACACAGGCTTTAGAGTGTATAAGCATTGATTTTAAAGGGGCTTTGCCTTCACAGACAAACAAAAAGTATCTGTTCGCTGCAGTGAATGAGTTTTCGCGGTTTCCATTTGCAATACCATGTAAGGTTACATCTTAGAAGACTGTAATTCAATGTTTGGAAAAAAAAATTTCTGTGTGACACTCCAAATTTTATTCACTCTGACAGAGGCTTAGGGCTCATATATCTGGAAGTGCAGGAATATCTTTTCCTGCATAATGTTGCTACAAGCAAGACTACCCCTTATCACCCTGAGGGGAATGCACAAGTTGGAAGATACAATGGGATTATTTGGAAAGCATTCTGCCTGGCTCTAAGATCCCGCAATCTCCCTCAACCACACAGGGAGGTGGTGCTGCCTCAGGCTCTTCACTGTATTACATAACTTGTATCAACAGCTACAAACTCGACCCCTCATGAGAGGTTTTTCGCATTTCCACGACATTCATCAATGGGGGTTTCTATTCCTTCTTGGTTGTTGAATCCAGGACCAGTGTTTTTGTGTCATTTTGGAGACGTTCAAAGGACGATCCCATTGTTAAAGAAGTGGTGTCAGTCCATGCAAATCCAACATATTCACATGTTTGACATAGTGATGGTCGTGAGTCAACTGTATCTCGTCGAGACTTGATTCCATGCCCAACTACTGAAGTAAAGGGAAATTCTATTCAAGCACCTAAGCCTAAACTTCAAATATCTGAAACTGAGCCAGTCATTGGAGAGGAACTTGATCAATCAAGTTCAAAACCTTCACCTTCACCTTCTCTGGAAGACTCAGCCTCAGTATCTGAAAGAGGGCAGCCCTCTGAGCAGTCCTGTTTGGCACAATATCCACTCCATTGATCGCAATGGGAAAGACATGCTCCCCAACAATATGGCCGGTAAATTATATGGTCGGGGAGAATGTTGTATATTATATATGCTGTATTATTATGTTTTGTATTTTACATTAGATGTTAAGGTATTTGTTATTTCTTTTGGTTGCAAATTGTTTATTATGGTATTATTTTGTTGTAGCATAAAGCCATTGTGTTATGGTGAGAAACTGTTTCATTTACATTAGGAGGTGTGCTAAATCCGGAACAATACAAGTTTCTGAATGATATCTCTAGCTAACACCTCACCACCTATGGTTCTGCAAGGAATTTATTTCTCCGGCAAAAGTTTCCATCAAAGCCGATATGGAAAGCTTTATTCCAAGTTCACCACAAAAATTAATGCTATCAAAGCTGATCTGTCTCAAATGAAACCGGATATTGATATATCCAAATCTACTTGAATGGATGCAGAAACCCTCCAATCTAAATTTTAGGATTTTCAAGCAAATCTAAAGAAGCAGGTCAAGTCCAGGGTTGACACAGAAATTGAACATTTTGTAGAAAAACTAATTAAAGAAGTTCTGGAGGATTTCCTATGTGTTATTAACCTTCGATCTCATAATCCCGTCAGTTTGGAAATCCTGACATGGCTTCGTAAGGAGCCTACAAATAATTATTAATATCACATGCATAAACATACATGCAAATATTTATAATGAAGCTTGTGAACTGTAATAACATTTTTGATATAGAAAAACACTTAAAGCAATGGTACATTTTAATTCAAAATGCAGTAGATAAGTACATACCTTTCAAAAAGTCAAAATCATTACCCCACCCTAAACTAAATAGTAAATGCAAAGAACTCCAATATAGATATCAAATTTTATCAAATAACATTGGCAGAGGTGTCTGGGGTCCCCAAGCTCTAACTGAATTAAGAACTGTAAGAGAAGAACTACAAAAAGAACTAATAGCTTCATATAATAATAACTGGGAAAATGTAATAATGAAACTTCAAAGTAATTCTAAAGATCCCAAAAACTTCTGGAATAACATCAAGAAATTAATGGGTAACAGTAAAGAAACAACGCCATATCTAATAGACAATAATAACAATAATAATAAACTTTTCACCAGTAAAGAAAAAGAAGAAAAACTCAGAAAGACCTGGGAAACTGTATTCAATATTAGTGCTGAAGAAAATCAAAACTATGATTTAGCTCATGAAAGAACTGTATGTAACTTTTTGAAAGAAAACGTAAATTTAATTACTCCATTATTTAACGTAGACTTACATAGATTAACACCAGGAGATGATTTATTATATCCTATTACTATTGCTGACATCATAAATATTATAAAAAAAATGAAAAATAAAGCCCCTGGACATTCAGGCATTAATAAACTTATACTATCCCACTTGCCTAATGTAGCTATTCACGAATTATTAGACATTTTCAACTCTTGTTTATCCATAGGTTATTTCCCAACAAAATTTAAATTGTCAATAATGATTTTTATACCTAAACCTGGAAAAAACACCACTTCAGCTAATAATTATCGTCCTATATCTCTCTTGGAAGTCCCAGGGAAAATATTTGCAAAAATACTACATTCTAGAGTCTATATTTATTTAGAAATAAATGATTGTTTTCCCCCTAACCAGCACGGGTTTAGAAGAGGTAGAGGTACTCATACTGCACTCACGTACTTATATGAAACAATAGCCATCTCGCAAAAGTTTAGGCAAAAGTGCAATGTCTTGAGCAGGGATGTTTCCTCTGCTTTTGACAAAGTATGGAGAGATGGACTCAGATATAAAATCATAGAACTCCAGTTACCCCCACTAATAACTAAAATTTTATCAGATTTCATATCTAATAGAAAGTCAATTATCAAAATTAATGAACATTTAGGTACCCAATTTGAACTTAAAGCAGGTGTCCCCCAAGGATCAAATCTGAGTCCACTTCTCTATGCTATATTCACGAGAGATATACCCAAACCAGGTATACGTTGTTCAACTATTATATTTGCAGATGACATCAATCAAGTAATTCCCGATTATAATAAAAGATTTCTAGCATTTAAAACTCAGAGGGAAATACTTAGAATAAATGAATACGAGAAAAAATGGAAAATTAAAACTAATATTGACAAATTCCAACTTTTATCTATTTCTGCTCTTAAACCATTAGATGTAATAATTAATAACAATAGAATAAATTTCTCCAACAGTCTGAAAACCTTGGGCTTCACAATTAACAGAACAGGAATGAAACTTCATATAAATAATAGAATAATTCAAAGTAAACTTATTTCCACAAAGCTACGAAGATTTAACCTACTCAAAGCTAAAAATAGAGTCACCCTATATAAAACTTTAGTAAGACCTGTCTTAATATACCCCCCAATTCCAACTTGCATCTTATCAAAATGTAACATTCTAAGTCTCCAAGCTATCCAAAATTTAAATCTAAGAAGAATTCTCTCTGAAACTCCACCATACATAGAGAGAATGGAAGAAATTCATAAGAACCTCAAAGTCGAACCAATTAATACTTATATTTTTAAATTAGCATCTAGAACCTGGAGTAAAATGGAAATCGACTTTGAAGAATTTCTTCAAGAAACTAATGCTTTGAACACATTAGAATATGAATTTATCAATGACCATGTCTGGTGGAAAAGAATTTCTCCAGTTTTATCAGGAAATCCACCAGAACCTATTTATAGTAAATAATGTAAATTCTCCAAAACCTCCTCATCATTATTAAATTATAACTGAACAAAGTCATATTGGGCCAGTAAAATTATATCTAACAAAAACTTAGCACGAGGGTTTGCCCCTCTCTATTCATCTCTTACTTCCTTAAATTTCGTGCTTATTCCTCCAATCCTTCCCATCCTTTACCCCCCTCTCACCAGTGATGACACCCTGAATAGGGCTAAGAGAGTTCACTCGATGCCGTCACTATTCTTCCCCCAAATGTCCTATCCTATCCTAAAGAAAGAATGAAAGAGTTCATAAATAAACTCTCCTCATCTTAGATGAAAACTTCCTCATACAGAATAATAAATTTTCCAACTTGGGGGAGGGTGTTGTTAAGTTTTTGTTTTACTAATGGGACTCAAAGTACTGAGCTCGGTAAGAGCTCACATACAGACAGGACAGATATTACTCTACTTGCACACCCAACCCGTGCTACCACTACTTGGTTAAATGAAACTCAGAATTCACCTCTCTTTTAATTTTGGAAATGTAATAACACATTAAAAAAAAATTGGAAAACTGGAATGAATTTAAAATTCAAGGAATGCTGCCTTGAATCCGGAGGTGGTAAGCACAATTTTGATTCCCGGCACCACAGACGGATGCCAAGACTTTTGCCTCAATTCGACAATCATCTCTGTCACACAGGCAGAGTAGAATAGAGGACACTACAGTTGGAGATACAGAAAGGACACACCATTAATAAAGGGAAAACTGAAGGCATGAGCACACAAATGATGAGTTTCCAATATTGTTCTACTGGATGAATATATATTGGCTAGCCACAGCTAACCAAAAATGATAATGCTACCGTAAGAGCATACAAAACCATTAATTATTTGCCGGCTGTGGTTTTGTGGAGACAATAGTTTTCGTTTATGATTATGTATAATGTGGATCTGGTAGTACAGAAAGGTTTGGCAACACTGTGAACCGGATGTTATTTACAGTTTTTGGAGGATGTTCGGGGTTGAAGAGCAAAGCTTTTGGAGTTGTCGAGTAGGTTGAGTTGTGTGATGAATTTGCTTTATTGGTTGAGTTATGAGACGGAATTGCTTTATATTTGAGATGTGGAGGTTTAGCGAGAGCTCTTAGTGTAGGTGTTGATTTCTTTTTGTATTTGGCGGTTTGGAGAAAGTGGGCAAGATATCGGGTTTTGAACAGTTGTGAGTGGGCTTTTAACCTCCAATACATGCATGTGGAGTTAAATTGAGGTAAGTGACAAATATTTATTATTTACTATCTCGACCACAAGCTATCTAGGCTGTCTAAAAATTAATCTGGCTGGAAAAGGCAAATTGTGTGGTGAAATGATGAAATCATTTGATGGCCATGGTGATGTGGTTGCCTGGCTAAAAAAGCCGAGATGGTAACAAGATTAGTGGAAATTAAGGATTTAGCCAGTTTTATACTTTTGTACCTGGAAGGAGATGTGTTGGCTCTGTATCTTGAAATGAGTGATGATGATCAGCTAGATGCCAAAAGGACTAAGAGCAGATTGAAGTTGGCCTCCTCACAAGGGACATTCGAGTCCTATGGCAGGCTTAGGAAGACACACTCAACAGGTGAGCAACTGGATGTTTGTGTAAATGACATCAGGTGATTAGCAGGCCTGGCAAGATGGACGGGAGACGGTCTGGAGCGTGCTGTAAAGCTGGCATTTGTGACTGGTTTCCCAGATCGGATCTCCTTGGAACTTCAGCAGACAAAGGATGTTGAATCAATAGATATGCCTGAGATCATTGCAAGAGCTAAGGTGCTATAATCAGGTGGTGGAGGTCAAGAAGTTACAGCAGTTGCAGCCAGAGAACCGTCTGATGGTACGGCAGCAAAGGTCCCAGTTGCCGGGGGTCTCGCCATCACAAGGCCAGCAAGGAGGCAGGAAAGGAGAAGAGAAGATGTTCAAGGGTCACTGTTACAGGTGCGGTGGACCTCATATGCTAAGAGAGTGCAAGGAGCCACAACCACTCATATTGTGCTTCAAGTGTGGGTAGGAAGGTCATATTGAAAGCTGTTGTGAACAGGGAAATGGACAAGGGGGAGCTGCTGCACCGGAAGCTACCACCTCAGACAACTAAAGGCGTTTTCACCTTTACTGCCAGTGATCACTGTTAGCATGGGAGGAAGGAAGGTGAGGGCACTTGTCAATTCAGATTTTTCCATCACAGTGTGTGCAACTCAATTTGTGGGGAAATGCAAAGCGAAGGTAGAAGTGTTGGTAATGGTGGCTGGAAGACAAATTGAATGTGAGAGCAGTAAAGAGATAGAGTTGACAGTGCAAGGAATTTACCTGAAAACTACAGGAATTGTGATTGCTAAGGTGATAACTTGCATAGATGTAGTAATGGGAATGGATATGATTAACTGACAGGGTGGTGTGACAATTCGTGATGTATTTGCAGTTTTTGGCAATGTGCCGATACCAGTGAACATTTCGCAAGTACCAAGAGGCAGGATAAGGTGTGCAGTGACAATTATGAATGCAGGTGGAGTGGTATTTGAAAGAGGGGATACCGGTGTTAAAAAGCAAGGTTGGCTGCTATGAGAGTGCAATGAGAGAGCCTTTTAGGAAAGAATTTGATCGAGAGGTGTAGAGGCGGATCGATGAAGGTATACTGGTGCCATGGGGAGAGACGTAGAATGTGGAGTGCTACCGCTGACGGCGGTGGTTCAGCTGAACAGGATCAACATTCGGCCAGTACTGGACTACCGGGAACTTAACCAATGTGTTATGTCTCACACTGGAGATGACACTACTGATGGTTGCAATGAGACGCAGTGCTTGTGGAGTTGTCGAGTTGGTTGAGTTGTGTGATGGATTTGCTTTATTGGTTGAGTTGTGAGATGGAATTGCTTTATTTTTGAGTTATGGAGGCTTAGCAGGAGCTCCCAATGTAGGTGTTGATTTCTTTATGTATGTGACGGTTTGGAGGAAGGGGGAAAGAAATCGGGTTTTGAACAGTGGTGAATGGGCATTTAACTTCCGACAATTCCAGTCGGAGTTAAGTTGAGGTAAGTGATATACATTATTTTTTTCTATCTCGATCACACCAGCATCAGCGTAATATAATTTATCAAAAATAAATAAAAAATAAGCGAGAGAAATACAGTATGCATTCCTTAAATTGTGGGTAGCCATAAAAGTTTGCAATGCCAATAGGGCAAAATTGCTTATCAATTATTTACAATTCATATAGTTAAACAGTTTATTTACAAAAAAGGGAGAATCTACGAGTTGAATATGTATTCATCCAATTTTGGTTAGCAAGAAGTATTTGCATTGCAAAAAGGGCAAAACCACCTTTTAAAGTATTTCGATAGGATCGATAGGATGGGATAGGATAGGTGGGGGAAGAATTGTGACGGCGTCGAGTGAACTCTCTTAGCCCTATTCAGGGTGTCATCACTGAAGAGAGGGGAATATAGGATGGGAAGGATTGGGGGGGATAAGCACGAAAATTAAAGAAGGAAGAGATGAATAGAGAGGGGCAGTCCCTCTTGCTTAGTTGATATATTATATAATAAATAGGCATGGCTTACGTTTGAGATGCCCCAAAATGCTCGCTCAAGACTATGTAATTTATAATTTATAAGTTGATTCTTTTAGTTTTTACATGAGTTGTTAGTTTACGCATTTATTTTCATGAAAAGATTTTTGTTTTTATAGTGAGAGGAACAAAGTAAAGTATTAGAGAAAGAATTTGAAATTATATATATATATATATATATATATATATATATATATATATATATATATATATATATATATATATATATATATATATATATATATATATATATATATATATTTTTCTCATTTTTTAATAGGATTTAAGAAGAGTAGTTTAGTGAGAGGGATAGATGAAAATGTTAATTGCGCACACATATATATAAGGCAGTAGAATTAAAAGATAGGATTCACAACAGTAAGGCAAATATTGTAGCAATTACAGAGACTAAGTTGAGTGAGGACATTAACGGTGTCACAGTTTTTCCTAAGGGCTACAAAGTATTAAGGGTTGAAAGATCTGAGAGGACTGGTGGACTGATAGCACTGCTCATAAGTGAAAGGATTCAAGTTGAAGAAATAAACTTGGCTATAGAAAGTGAGTTCAAGGTATTTCTTGTTGCTCGTATAAATACTGGGTCAGAGAGCATTATAATAACTGTTGTATATAACCCACCAAGGAACCAGAATAGGCTATAAGTTTATGAGGAAAGTCATATAGTTACTACTGAAGTCATAAACTCAGTTGTTAACATGGCACGGGAGAGAAAATGTAGGATTCTGATTATGGGAGATTTTAATCATAAAGAGATAGATTGGATAAATCTTGACCCACACAGTGGTGAGGACTCATTCGGGGCAAGATTCCTAGATTGCGCACAAGGGAATTTCCTACACCAACATGTAATGGAACCAACGAGGGCCAGGGGTGGAGATGAACCATCACTACTTGATCTAGTATTCACAGATAATGTATTGGATATTGAAAAAAATGAGTATGAACCACCAATTGGAAAGAGTGACCACTGTGTGTTGTTGATGGAGTATGCCATTGGAGATATTCTGCCTGAGAGTAGCGGCACTGAGGACATGAGGAGGAACTAGCTGAAAGGAGATTACATCAAAATGAATGAGTTTTTTGCAGTTATTGACTGGAGAGCCTTAGTTTACAACAAATCAGTACAAGAAATGTATGACATCTTTTGTGAGAAATATGGGAAGATAGTAGATTGTTGCATACCTGTCACCAAAGTAGGTGTAATTCATGCCAGAGAGAAATGGTTCAATAAAGAGTGTAAAAGAGTCAAGGAGTGGAAACACAAATGCTGGAAGACGTATAGGAGGAGAAAAAACATAAATGCCCGGCAAACCAACAAAAAATTAAGAAATGATTACCTAAGTAAAAGGGGAGAGGCAGAGAAAGACTATGAGAGGGACATCAGAAGGAAGGCTAAAAAAAATCCCAAGCTTTTCCACAGCCTTATCAGAGGAAAACTGAAGGTAAAGAAACAGATTTTAAGGCCTAAGAGAGCAGATGGAGGCATCACTGAGACGGATGAAGAGATATGCAAAGAAATGAACCAGGAGTTTCAGTCAGTATTCACGGTAGAAAATACCCCACCCCCTCAGATTGCAGAGATAAAAGCTCAAGGGCTGGTATTAGAAAACATCAACCTTACAGCCATAGAGGTATGCAAAGCGCTGATGGAGTTAGATGTTCATAAAGCTACCGGTCCTGATGACAAATCCCCTCATGTACTTCTT